>SSNP01000002.1:3290525-3338431 GCA_006937955.1 Pachypanchax playfairii | reverse complement strand
CCCCCCCCTCCCACATATGCGCCATACATAAAAGGAGTGCCATAACTACGAATCTGTATCAAATCTAGCAGACTACATAGTGTCCGGTATATTTTATATATAGACATCACCTCAGCAAGTGCCTATAAAAGAACAAGTGAAGAAGGAAAAAGAAAAAAAAAAGTGGAACATGCGTCATTTTATCTGGATACTTTCTTGGATCCTGTCAGAAACACAGAGGCACGAATCCAAAAAAGGAAAGAAAAGAAAAGGAAATAAAAGATAAAGAAAGTTCATTTTTTCATTATAACAAACTCTGTACACGTGTTATAAACCGATGCAATGGAGGCATCACATAATCTATCATAATATACAATGAGTAAGTGTGTTTGTGTGTGTGTAATCGTGTGTGCATTCATATATACTGTTTATATAAATGGAATATATTACAGGTGGAGCCGATGTTAAATAAACAGCAAGATCAGGCTGAGAAAGAAAGAAAGAAAGAAAGAAAGAAAGAAAGAAAGAAAGAAAGAAAGAAAGAAAGAAAGAAAGAAAGAAAGAAAGAAAGAAAGAGGCCTACATAGATTAAATTTTCTGTCTTCTTTCTGTTATTTTTTTCATGAATCCTTATACTTCTTATATCTTGTTCCTGTTCTATGAGATTACGAATTTTATGCAAAAACAAAGGTTTAAAAAACAAAATGTAAAAAAAAAAGCAACCAGCGATGAAAATCTGTTAAATTCGACTTAAAACAAAACAGTCTTTTGGAAGTTCAATGAGGTTTTTCGCCTTTTGAGTCAGACTCAGAAAGGCAGCGTGTCGAGGAAAAGTTTGTCAATTATTGCAGGTGGAGGGACTAGGTCCTCTAGCTTTAGGTAAAAGATACGCTGCAGACCTTGGGTACAGAGTGTGCGCAGTTCGGGCAGCTTTCCCAAGAGTTTTGACAGGTAGTTGGGACGATTCAAACCGCCGCCATTGAATGTCACTTGATCCTTGAGGCAGTTGACGATCTTGTTTTGGAGATCCTCGACTCTCTTGGGCTCCTTTAGCCCGTGTCGCTCTGAGAAGAAGAATAACAAAAGATCAGATTATGTTCAGATGCTTTTCGGTATCAAGCCAACTTGAAGGCGCGCATCTCGTGCGCTTTTACGCACCTGTTACCATGGCCAAAGCCGCGATGCAGGAGAAAGCTGAGATGTCTATATTCATGCTCTGCAAGTTAGAAGAAAACTCCGCGATAGCGTCCACCCATTCTCCAAATCCGCGGACGCACTGTAGTCTGTGTAACACCACCCCATTGCAAAAAATAAGTTTTCCTTCCACTGGATTGGACCTGCAATTAAAAACAAAATGTTCATTAATTACGCTTGGCAATAAACGGGGGTTTAAGAGCCATCTAATTATTGGGCAGCTAATAAAGTCCAAAGCAATGAAGCCTGAAGAAGGAACTGCGCATTATCTAAAAGCCTGCTTAGTTTTATTTAGCAATTACTCACCTGTACGCGAGCCGCAAGACAAAAAGCTCGAGGAAGGCGGATTCAAAGAGGAGATCTTGATCTTGTTTCGGTAGATCAGAGAAGCCAGGGATCTTTTCCGCCCAACCCCGGATGATCTCCATGGAGCCCGTCAGGAGATCATAGAACTGCTGAATGTGCTGAGTGTTGTCTCCAGTCATTTGGTAGTCAGGATTTGCCTGGAACTGGAATTTAATTTAAACAGCGCCTTAATGAGGTCCTTTAAAATATATAATCCGTGAAATTGCAAATGCCCATTTCCAAGAGAGAGAGAGAGCTATTCGCTATTAAATTCATGTCTTCTATTTTATTAAGTTCTGCATTCCGATGTAATGTGCCTAAAATATGCCACATTAAAAGCCTGACAAAGTTTGCAATTCTGCGATGTATTACTGAAAACTTTCAGGGTGATAAATTTAGCGGGACTGAATTAAAAAGCCGTCAATCGTGTTTTGTCTCTTTTCTCTCTTTACTGTTTTAAAACATTCTCTCTCTCTTTCACTCTCTCTCTCTCTCTGTCTGGTTGAGTGTGTGTTTTATTTCTGAAATCTGTGACTTTACTTACTCTTGAGTAGTCCAGAGCAGACATGGAGGGATTGGAGTCCACATGGGCCCTAACAAGTGCGCTTATGAGGCTCACCGGCGGTGAAGGAGGGGAGGGCTCCTGGGGACTTTTGGGTTTGGATGGTAGGCGTCCTCTCCGTCCTTTCAGGTTATCCGTTCGGACAACTGCACATGGAGAAATTTGACATATTATATCAATGAGTCGTTTCTACTACAAACACTTCTAATTGCACCGACTAATAAATCGGGCATGTTTTACGCACATCATCCCAGAATAAAAGTGCTAAATTAACTAAAGCATACCTTCTCTCACCATTCCGACGACAAGGCACTTCTGGAAACGACAGAACTGGCACCGATTTCTTCGGCGTTTGTCAACAGGACAGTTTTTATTCGCTAAACACACATATTTTGCGTTCTTCTGCACGGTGCGCTGCAGAGACAAGAAAGTCACATTTTAAGGCCTGTTCAGTGGGTTTTATAAAGTGCACTATAAGCGCACAGCGTGATGCAGGACATGTGGGGGGGGGGGGGGGGGGGGGCTGATTTTTAAAATGATATATTATCAGCGCAATATTGTGTTTTGGACTGAACAAACAAGAGGGACTAAAGCAGCAAACACTAAACGTGATATTTCATATTCACTGTTCCTTTGAGGTTAGCTCTGTGTGCAGAAGTCTGACACGGATTTTGCGCGAGCATTGATCGCTCGTCTTTAATGACGTTTGTGTTGCTCAGTGGAAATTGGATTCTGTTGAGTTGCTCATTTACTCTTGAAACAAAGATGGTATGATTTGAACACACGAGGGCTGCGAATAATTGTCATTCATGTGAAACACAAACCCTGATTTCGGATGGTTTCTTTTTTTAATGTGACATCCCACCTTGAAAAATCCTTTGCAGCCTTCGCAGGTTCTCACTCCATAATGCTGGCAGGCTGCGTTGTCCCCGCAAACCGCACACAGACCTTCGTTTGACGGAGATCCTCGGGAAGGGGGCGATGGCATTTGGCTGTCCACCAGCTGGTGCCCGTGGCTCAGCTGCAGCGAGTGAGGAAAGGCCAGACCGGCCTGTTTCCTTATGGCGCTGGGGACCGCAAAGCTCTGACCGTCTAGGCCGCGGTGCGCACCCGGGTTGTCATGGCTCATGGAGACGTGCAGCGGCCCGTCGAACCTCATCTGGCAGCTGGAAACAGGAGTACCGGGCGGGGACTGCTTGAAGGAGAAGAGCGAAAGCCTCGACATCGGATTCTTGCGCTGGTCTATCATGTGAGAAGTGGCCGCAACATAGTTTTGGTGGAAACTGTGGAGGGAACCAGGGTCCTCCCACATGTGATTGGGCTGAACCTGGAAGTTCGGTGTACTCGGGGAGTGAGGCGAGGAAGGTTTGAAGTACATAGGCCCAGAATGAGCGATCATTTCTTCCGACTGAGGTGGCAGGTGGCTCTGCTGATGGTAGCTGTGCATCTGGACGTCCTCCACCTTTATAGAAGACTGCTCTCCAGAGTGGGGCATCTGATATAGACAAGGCGGTTTTACGTCGTAGCTGGTGTTATAGTTGTCCATGAAGGTGCTGAAACTTGGGAGAGAAGTAGTGGCTGTGATCTCAGTGTTGGTCAAGTCCATGCTAAACTTAACAAACTCAGGTGTTAGGAAGTCGCAGCTGTATTCTCCTGCGGTGTGGTAGCTGTAGCTCTGGGAAGCAGGACTGGCTCCTTGAGGTGATGATCCATACTGAGCCTGAACGCAGGGCATGGCTGAAAATCAAAGCGATATACAAACATATCAGAATTTCTAATAAATATAGAAACTGTGGAAGATGTAAAAAAAAAGTAAATAAACAGACAAACAAATACGATTAAGCAGTGCTAAAAGCAAAAATGCACTTTTCATTTATCCATATCCTACCTCAAGTTTTCTGACAGTTTCCCGGTGACACTTGAAATAAGCAATGTCGGGAGTTGTGTGGATGTCAGGGTTGAAGAGAGCGTCTCTTTTCTGCTTCTTCCCCTAATAAAACACAGACCTTTACAAGTTACTATACATTACAAAATAAAACACTTAATTCTAATCCAAAATCAGTGGATTCGTAAGCGCTGACGGCGTGTTTCTTTTTTTATCATTCTTAAAATAATGCAGTTACGTTTGTGTTTTTTTTGTGCAGAAATGTTGAAGAAACCAATTATCTGGTTTTTACTTTTGCTGTTTTAAAGTCTCCGTGGAAGCGGCATAAACTTTGCGCACCAGAGAAAACTCGTCTGCTGTGTTTTAAATGTCAACTCCAATCCCACAACTGAAGTCCGAGTTCAACACTGTGTGGTTTCAGTTTTGGAAAACGTTAAACAAAACAAAACAATAACAAAAAAATGAAATATTTTGGAGAATGCGCTGTGCGTAAAGCGCACTTAGATTCTGTTGCAGAAAAAAGGAATGAAAGGAGAGAAAGGAGAGAATCTTACCTCTTTCACATCAGGATCGTGGTTCTCAGTCCATGCGATAAGCATGTAGATGGTCATTCATCGGTTTGGGTAAAAGCTCCAAATCATGAGCATCCGTAGCAAGAAACGCCAAACAGAGGGAAAAAACACAGAGTGACTCTGCGCACTGACAGCGGCGCGAGCTTCAACTATCCAGTCTGCCCAATGTGGCTTTGTTTATGTGAGCTCTGGATACCATGGCCCACGTGTTTCACTGCGCTACGTCATCGGCGTCAACGCCGACGCAGACCAATCCGCTTGGGAACTTTCTCAAGCCCCAATTTTTCTTGTGAGTATGTTTGTCTTGAGGTATGCGCTCCGTGTTGCTTCCCACATGGACATTAGTAGAGCTGTGGTGGAGGGTAAACCCACTTAAACTCTGCTCAGACACCTTGCTGTTTGCACTGGACTCAACCTCATGCTTGCTTTAGGCTGACATTAATCTCTGATATGGTTTCGACGTATGTGTCACAAGTTTGGCCTGAAAAGTAAATGATGTGTTTCAGATGGTTAAGTGGATCCAATCACTGTAATCACTTTAGTTCTCTCCAATATGCAAGACTGAAACTGGATTTCAAAGGAGAACGCTCATATAATCATGCGTGTCTTTACCATAACGTCTGCAGCAGGAAGTGCTTTCAGTGGCAGCTCCTTGAAGTGCAGTTTATAATCAGGTGAAGAAACACACAACCTTTCAGTGGAAACACGTTCACTTTTTTCTTTTGGGGGATTTTACAGTAAAATTAAGTGTACATTGCCACATCTGGCCACACTATTGTCACCATGAGGCTGATGCGCCAGACTCACTACTCTTGTATGAAACAGGCCTAATGAAGCGAGGGTCAATATTGTTCTTTGTTATCTTCTGACAGGGTTTCTCTGTTTCAATTGTGTTCCAAATTTAGACCTCAGATGGGGTGGAGTTTGCGAGGAGGGTTGCCTATTCATAGCGCCTGCGAGCTGCTGTAAGAGGAAGGGGGGATAATTAGCGGGCCCGTAGCCAGTTGTCATGTGGGACCCAATTTAATCCCCGGAGAGGGAAGCATGATAGGAGCGGGCAGAATGGAATGACGTAGAAAACGCTGAAAGTTGACGCAGTCGCCAAAATAATCTGCTGGCCTTATTGTTCTGCAGCGATAAAATAACTGATCTCTGTGTAATCTTACACCAACACCTTGTAGCCAATAAAGTTGGCCTGAATCTTTCTAGATGCGGATTGGGCAGAGGGAGAGAAAGTGCACGTGCAGAGACGTGGCTCCAGTCAGCATCTCAAAGCGCGCTACGCACTGATGTTTTATGATACAAGCCCCAGCTGCCATCAGGACCCCGCGTGCACAACCTACAGTGTGTGTGTGTGTGTGTTTGATGAAGGGGGTCTGGTATACTCACCTCTAGAGGTCACTATTGTTCACAAGCACCTGGGTTTTGTGTCTTATAATGATCCTTTTAATCAGCAGATTCTCGTTTATGCTACAGTCACACCCTTCAGGTGTGATTACACCCCCCCCCTGCACAGTTAATTAAGAATTCAAAGCAAAAAGAGAAGAGTTCATCCATGTTTTTTTTTTGTTCTGCATTATGTGGAGTTCTTCTGTGTGGCTGCTGGAGGATAAAACTAATTCAAGTTGGCTGTATTGTCACACCGTGTGCATTTATCTGTTTAACATTTAGAAATATAAATCAAAATACAATTAACTGGTAAATGTCTATCTGACTGAAGCAAAAATAACATCCCAATCACTGTTAATAGGAGTTGGTTTCAGTCAGGCAGACGTTTCTTCTTTAGGTTTTACTGAAGGTCGTTTTAAATAATTTCAGAGTTTCATGTATTCACTTTTTCTTGGTTGTAAAAACTTCTGATTGCTGGAGGCTCATGCATGATCCCAGCAGGTGTCTGTACCTGAGCGAAAAAAAGAAGAACAGTGATCAGTGGGTTCTCTGCTGTCCACTGTGCTCCAGCTCATTTCTGTGATTCTGCTCAAAGTGGGCGGATGTTTTAGTGGCAACTGCGCAGCTTATGCAAAACAAACTTCCGAGTCAACGTCTAATTTACGTCAGTACTTTACGTCATTTGCCTGTAGTTTGCACTCGTTCCTGGTGTTGGAACCTAGCACTGCGCCTGTAGAATTTGGTCAACATGATCTCAGTTATGCAAAATGTGTAATTAGACTCTGAGACCAGTGCATATGTGCAGAGTGCACACATACTTTGAAAGTTGTCTTGCTGTGAGGTGGGGTATCAGGACATAATGCAAATTGCATCTCTTTATATCTCAGTCATGTGTTTTGTGTTACATGAGTGAAAAAGCCAAATCAGAGTGTCAAATGACACATTAATAAGATCTGGAAGTCTCCTCACTCTTAGAAGAATTAGCTTCTTATTTGTATATTTCTATCAATGAGTTTCCTAGTTTTCAAATTCACAGACAACATTAATATTTTTTTTTCTTCAATATTCACAATAAAAGCAGCTGTAATTTGGAAATTTGAACAATCAATTAAAAATGTAAGTTTGTACTTTGAACATCAATAAAAGCTGAAAAAATCAGCAACTCTACAGCCGTCATTGTTTATGATTTATCCATATTAAACCATTAATGGAAGATAAAACACTACTTGACTTAAAACATATGGGATATTTCATACAGAGTCAGATTAGAAGATTTGTATTAAAGTAAATCAACTACAATGTTTAGTGTTTTTTATGCAGTTGTTGGATTAGATTTTTGCTACTTCACGTTAACAGCCCATTTGCTTTGAGGATGTTTGTGACAGACTGTAAAAAGTCACTGAGTTAAACAAGTAAAAATATGCCATTTTTATTTCAAAATAATTTATTAAAACACCCTGAAGTACATATGAAGTACAAGTTGAAATATTATGTGAAATACAACAGTCTAAAATGTATTCAGTAATATTACAGTATTCAGTAATATTACAAGCAGCTCAGTAGTATGATTAAACTTTAAACATTTCTCTTTTCTAAGAACCTAGTGTCTTAAAAAAGGACTTTTATTTCTTAAATATAGTAATATCACAAAATGAAGTCAAAAACTAAAATGTTGTGATAAATTGCAGTTTTATTGAGCAGCACAACATGTTAGGATTAAGATATACAAACCAAGTTGTTTGTATTTGTAACTCTAACACTACGTTTTTACATGTAAACATAACATTACATCAACATTCTCATGGATGTAGAAATGAGGGATGATGAAAAGGAAAATAGTTCCAAACAAGTCCTGATTAGTGACCCTTTTGTGAACTTAGATCTAATGAATCATGTTTTTGTTCCTCCTCGTCTCTTTTTATAAACTTTTTTGTCCAGCAGTGAAAGCGGTCAACAGTGTCAACTGGTGACATTGTAAAGTAGCCAATATTGGTGTTTCAGTATCTTTTGCAAAGCACCTTTGAAAAGTTAAATGAATTCCACTTACATAAAAAAAAGTTGTGTTACTTATTGTTACTCATATTGTTTACCCCCATCCAACATGGGGGATTGTGCTGAACTAACAATTCAGCCCAATCGGCTGGTTCCTTAGATAGAAAATGTTTTATTATTAATTGGTTGATTTTTCTGTGAAGTGCCTTGAAATGACTTTGTCATGAACTGGCGCTTTATAAATAAATAAATAAACTTGAAACACTGAAACACGGGTTTCATGCTGTTTTGTGGATTGAACAGAAAAATAATTTTATTTATTTTAAAAAATGGCAGAAACAGAAAGAAACTCCTACAAAACTGAAACGAGCAGATCACAAGGAATAAAAAAAATTAACAATGTGGTCCACCATTACTGTTGTTGTTGTTAAATCTTACCTGCTTGGGGTTGAAGATTATGTTAAAAGTGACATTATTTCAAAATGTTGCTCTACACAAAAAAACAATGGTGGCATTTCCAGATTTGCACCATTCTGGAACCTGTTGTTGAATAATATAATGTTTTGGCTCAGACACAAGGCCAAAACAATAATAATACATTTTAAAAACAACAATAGCAACTTCTGCAATTACGCTTTAAAGAAACAAAGGACCATTTATACTGGGAGGGGTGATCACTGGATAAGAAGCAGCTGGGTTGATTAGTAGACACCGAGCAGGTGTGAGTGGTGAACTAAAGGATGCAATGAGCTATGAAACACAAGTGGGAACTCAAACATAATAAATTGAAAACTCCTAAAATCAAAAAATAAAATGGCAAAATAAAACACCAGAGCCATAACACGGGGACAAAGCATGTGCTGAGAATTACTGAGATCATCAAATAAAAAAAAAAAATAATAATACAATGAAAAAATATACTAGCAGCTGTTCTGCACAAAAGAGCAATTATTTTAAACATTTGAGAACATTTAGCTAATTTATTTTTATTCATACAGTCAGTTATTGATTTTTACTGAATTTGGATCAACAAAGAGAAAAAAAAGTCGTTTAATTTCCTTAAATCTGAAGCTAAGGAATCAACACTCACTTTCAGTTTCTAAAACCTAATCTCGTCTCCGAGCACCGGCAGGTATCAAACTTTTTGATAACTGTACAGCTCGACCCTGAAGGCACCTCTTTGTTCAGTGTCTTCCTTCCATTTCTGGATTCCTACTTTACAAGCTTAAACGTCTACTTAATATGCTTTAATGCCTGCTCTTTAGGGCCGGGAAGCACTTCATCACTTTTATGCACCTTTATATAACACACTGTTAACTAGCAATGCCGTATGGAGCAGCTTGTCTTGCAGCTGGAAGGCGCCTCCATGGCATGATGGAGGTACCTGTTCACCATTCACAATGAGACAGTAAAATGGGAATAGAAGCCTCTGCCTACTGCTGCTGTCTATATCAGTCAATGATGAATATTCATGAATCACAGTGTCATGACATGCTCTGTAATTGGCAGCAACATTAGTAATGACACTGCTGGTATCAAGTCCCTGCATATTCATGTGGTGGGGCAATATTTCCTCATGGTGCTGTGTGGATGTGTGCGTGTGTGTGTGTTCTTGTGTGTGTGTGCGTTGTTGTTTTTTTTTCAGTTCTTCTGAAAGTGGAAATGTATTCTGAAGCTGCAGGTGTCCCTGCTTCCACAATCAATCGCTGGCTGGATTATGCCCCAGTGAAAATCAGACAAACCATTAGTTTTTCTGTCACTTTCTTTGGTTAATAAAACACCTAAATTATAAAAGGTTGAGAGGACTCTTAAGTGGTGCAAAGTGAATTTCTCTGTAATAGATACAAATGCTAAAGTTCAGTGTGAGTACTGCTGGTTTAATGTGCGATACTTAGTTTAAAGAAACATGCTTTGATTTTCCTGAAGATTGTCCTCTTTTTGAGACGTTTCCCTTAATATTAAACTCTGAAATGGATTTTTCCGTTTGCACAGACGCTTTTGTCTCCATTGAGGTTTTGATTCTGATTTTGTGCTACAGATCTTTTTTTTGTGTGTGTGTGCTGGAATTTGCTGCTGCTCTGTTTCGGCCCCACTAAAGTGTCGTAGAATGGATAACGAGCGCAATGGATGGAGAAGGCTTTTACTAAGCTGCGAGGCTTTTCCCTCTAAGAAGCTGCAGGGACGGATTTTACTTCTCATGGGTTCAGTTCGCAGCGATGAACCCTAAACTCTGAAGGACGAAGACCTGAGATTGTACCAGCTGTGGGCTGGAGGAGGGGCTCGGAATGGGGTGGAACGTCACTTAAGCACAAAATTCCAGAATAATTCCTGATCCTTGTTTTTTTATGTTTTTTAAAATTTATGCTGATTTCTGTTGTAGAATTATTGTGCTGTCTGCCTCATACATATATATGCAGTTGCACCCATGCTGAGCTGATTGAAGCTAATTATGTTTTTATGCACATTTTTTTGTTTTGTGCAAATGATTTGAGTTCAAATCAACCTACCCAAGTGCAGCTCGTGGTCAGTTTGGGTCTTGTGTCTGGAAGTATTCATGTCTTTGTTTCCTTTCTTTTATTAAATATCATAAAAATCCTCACTAAGCCTTCTCTATATAATTAAAACTAAATGTAGTTCCATTTAAACCTTTCTGGATTTTAAAGTAAAGCTTTTAGATGCATGATATTTAGAGTACTTTGATTATTGCATGTTAGATTTGCAACACAATGAATACACTTTCAAAATACAACAGACTGACAGGTTATGATTAAACCAGTAATTCTTAAATGTTTTGACTCATACCACTTAAAAAAATTGCCGCACTTTAGAGATAACGGCCTAAGTGATGTTTACTTCTCTAAAAAAAGTTGTGTTTTCTCTTTAAATGTCTGGAAGTTTTATTTTAAAAGAAGTTCACATGATCATGATTAAAGTTCTAAAACTGATTATTTATTTTGTCCCCAAAATTCAGTTCATGAAGCTGCAGCGTTATCCTCTACCCCCTCCCCTAATTGAAAAAGGCATTTATAAAGTAGTTCAGATTAGTTCCACATAGCTGCAACAGAAACAGAGTTGCAGCAGTGTTGATGATCAAATGTCCAATTCTTCTTCTCTTGTGATGAACAAACTTAACGCTTCAGCATTTTGAATGATGTTTTGAATCTATACGCAGACTTGGAGGAAGGCCCTTTTCTACAAAACAAGGATTATAAATACATAGTTTGATGAGTTCTATGCACAGATCCCAGCCCTAACCCCATTAAACCCCCTGTGGAGACTTAGAGCCAGACCCCCTTGTCCAAACATCTACACCTCCTGACTGATCTACAGAGTGAACGGGGACAAATTCTCACAGAAATGCTGCCAAAATCTTGTGCAAAATCTTCCAATGAGTGAAAATGCTGAAGTTACAAAATGATAAAGTTTATTTGTTTGAATGAAACATCATACAGTCCAAGTTGGTGTTTTGATCAGTAGGATTTTATATTCAGGGTTTTAGGATGTTGTGACCTATTCTTTACTTTATATAAATGATCTGAGTAATCATGTTACTAATAAGTCTTTTGTGAACTGTACAAAAGTGCTAGTATCTAAATTTTGCATTCAGTGCAAAGGTGACAACAGCAAAGTTTACATAAAATATCTTATTTTATACATTAAATATATGAAATAGTGAATGTACGTTCTCCACTTCCTGGGCTGGATATTTGATGTGGTCCAGCTGCAGTGAGACCAAACAGCTGTAGCATGAGATGGAGTGAACACTTGCATCTTCTAACTGCTTGCAAGTCAAATCCAAGTGCTTGGGATATAATCTATGGCAGAGAAAAGGGGAATCAAACAACCCCCTATGCTTAATGCATAACATGTTTAAAATGTTATTATGAATGTTTTTTTTAATGAAAAAAGGCTGTAATTGTGTTTTTTTTTTCTAAAAGTAAACTAATTTAAGTATGTTTGAGTAATTTAACTAGATGAAATAGTTCTACTAAAACTTGTGAGTTTTTTTTCTGCAGAAGAAATCAACAAGTGTTCTAAATTCACATCTAAACAATCCTCGAGTTATCCTACACCTTTATGTCTCCTTCAAACTTTTGGCAAACTGAGACAATCCGCAGTCCATTAATTCTGTACGCGGTCAAAGAGTTGCACCGGACCCGATGTGTGCAGTTTGTTTCAGTGAGGCATTACTTACACTGCAATGTTTGCTGATGTTCTGGTTCTGTTGCAGCTCACCAGCTGAGCTGTGCATTACAGGACGAGGCTGGGCGTTCCACACAGTAATGGGAACACCTGTCAGTGCTAGAAAGGAGGCACGTGTGTAATTTTTGGCCTTATTTATCTAATAGAACACAGAAGAAAACAGGTACAAGCAATGCTGGTCTCAAGATTAGACTTCTTAAATAAAAAAATAATAGAGAAAGTTTAATAAAGAACTATAAAAGGGTTAAATCAGGAAATAATTAAAAGTAAATTTGTCACTGATCCCTGGTAAGGGGAAAAGTGCATGGTGTTTCTGTTATGTATGCATGACTAACAATTAGCGTGAACTTGAGAATGTCATTTGTCTTTTTTCTGCTCAGATAAGTCGGTTCCATCATTTTCTTTATTAATACCAGACTTGCAATTAGTCAAGTTTGCTCGTTACCACGTCTCCGCTTCGTCCACCTGCGTGCTTCATGCAGATTTTGTGATTAATCTAGAAAGACGATATTCCAAAATGTTATTGGGACAGGAATGTAAATAAGCAAGTGATGTATTGTTTTTATTGCTTGATGGTGTTTGACAAGTTTGTCACAGAAAATTCATGGATTATTTTTCTTGAATTTGTCACAAGGAGTCTAAAGACATATGCATAATAATGAAACACATTTATTAGTGTGTACTGTCCCCTGGAGTCACATGACAATGAAATGGATGACCGGTTTTGTTTTGTGTGGATGCTATGGGCCTGAGTGTCGCATGTGAAGGTGATTGAATAAGTAAAAATAGTCCACAGATAAAACAAGCACCATCTAAAAAAGAAATTAAAACAACTCTAAAGAGACAAGAGACTGAAGCTGGAGTTCTGTGACTCTCACTGGTTGCTTCAAAAATCTCAATTGCAAAACTTTTCCTTGCAAATGTTTGTGTTTTCCAGCACGATTTGGTCAATTTGAAATTTAAATTATAACATTATCAGCAGAATTCAGCCTAAACAGCCTGAAGCCATCGTTGTTTTTCTAGTGTGTTTGCAGCTTTAAAAAAATCCTTAAAAAATGAAAAAAAGCACAGTTTTTAAAAATAGTGCCACATGTTATGTCAGTACTTAAATATGGACGCTATCAGGTGTTTCAAACCACGTCTTTATGGGCTCTTTTAAAATTCACAATATGTAAAAAAAAGTCCAATCATTCAATAATAAATAGATGAATCGATAAATGAGCAAATTCTTAAATAAGTCAAAACAAACTTTCCCTGGAACATTTCTGAAATTAAATTGCAAAAATGAATAAATAAATAAATAAATGTAGATATTAAATTATGTTAATTAAGAGAAAACATGATGCGATTTGAAATAAAGAATTTAATAAACATGAAAACTTTCCTGTCTGTCATCAGAACATCGTTCAAATGCCTCATCTGTGATGCTTTAAGACGGGTAATAAAAATGACTGATATATGCTGTCAGAACTGATTTCATAAGGAAAAATAAGGTAACGTTCTCCTTCACTTCTAAATTCATTGAATTTCAGGAGTTTAGACAGGATCAAACTGAAAATCAGCTGATTAAAAACACAAATAAATCTTGTGTTCAACATCTGAAATGTGTTATAGAAGACTTGAGGTGAAGTGATTTTTTCTGGTCCTTTCTTCAAACCTCAGATGACTCTTGTCTGTACTGGTGTTACATAACCTTCTAGTTCTGGTGGTGGAGTTACATCCAACATCTCTGAGGCTTTATTTGTGGGATTGCTCACAGGTTTGCCATATCCACCACAGAAGTGTTTAAATGATTTATTTCCTTTGAATGTCTGATGGCTTTAGTCCAGTAACTAAAATATAAATGATAACTATTCAAATCTCTTTTATTGTGGAAAAGCTGTAGTTATAGTTATAACCAGGTAATAAATCAGTTATAAGTGCTGCTTGTTAGAGTGTTAATCCTGCTTCTCTAGTAGCAGAAAAGGGAGGATTTTAACTTTGTCTTTTAATCCTTAGTCAATCTTCCTTTCTCATTTTGAAAAGTGTGAATTAAAGGCAGGGTTGGACTATAAAGAACTCTTCAAATGTCACGAAAATCATCTGCTTTCTCCTTTCTTATATATGTTTAAAACACAATGAAGGCAAGAAAATATTTCTGTTTTTTTTTCCTTCACGTTTTGTCCTTTTCACCACAGTCTCAAAACAAGTATTTTTTTATTGTGCTTGACACTGTCACACTGGCAGAAATGATCATTGTTTTTAACCAATGGAATATGTATGGCCTCCCAATATTGTCCTGTTCATGAATATTATAGTAGAAAGTTGTGCATATGCGAGTAGCTTCTTGATCCACTCTGAGAATTTGGGGACAATAAGTATCCAAATGTTGATGTGTTTCCACGGCTCCCTGTTGTCAGGTCTAAAAACTGCCCTTGTGACGGGAAACGATTTCTCATCAGGCACCAGCAGTTGGAGCACCGGGGCTCATTCACGGAGGAGTCCGATATCTACAGAAAGCCATCATGAAATCAGATTACAAACAGGTAAATGCTTCATTTTTTCTCTGCAGCTGACACTTATCCGCAGAATTCCTGGTCCCTCTGGTCATATTGCTTTATTTACCCCCCCATGTTCATTTTTCATGCACAGAAAGTACTGACATGTTTCCCTTGAATGACTGACTGCCTGTTGGTTTCTTTCTTTCTTGTTGTTGTTGTTGTTTAAGTAGTTTTTATAGAATTCCTACAACTTAACAAACCTCTCTTAACGTGAACTAATTCATGAAATTATCCCTCAGTAATAGATGGAATGAAGCTCATGTGTCTTCCTTTGGTATGAGTTATTTAAGATGAGTCACTAAGGTTCAAACTAAAATGTCACAGTTTTCTGTTACATTTCACAGCCTCTGAGATATCTCATTATTCTCGTCTTGTGTTTTCTGTAGGAGCCTTATTTTCCGATCTGTATGAACATACAAGGATGCTGGAGGTGAGCAGCAGAAGAGACCAATTAGTGTGATTGCTGGAAACACAGCTGCCTAGTCAGCAGTTCAATGTGTAGGCTGCACCATACAGAATATACAGAAGGCAAATTAAAGCAACAATGTTTTTCGGGTCTTGGAACTTTAAACTTCAGGCTGCATATTTACCCTCATGCATCTTTTTTGGGGGGGTTAAAATATAGAGAGCAGCATAAAAGTCACATTTGAATAGATTGATATCAGAATATTTAGTTTTTGTGTTATGTATTATTAAATAACATTTATTAAAGGCTAAATATAAGGGTGCACTCCCCAAAAATAATTAGAAAAGTCCCGTGTCCTTGGTGTTTTATCTGTATTTTTCATGGCAGTGTTAACAATATCTCTCAGGTGTTTTTTATAATGAAAAGTAAAAACAACAATGAGTTTAAATATTGAAAAAATAATAAGAATGAGGATGTTCATGATAGTTTAAACATATTTTAGCATTAATATACTCTCCAGTTTGTTCTCAGTCACATTTCTACTTGTTTTATGTCAAGACAGGAAGTAAGTTTTCTCTTGATAAAACCTCTGCAAAGATGGAGAAGTTCAGCCAATCTGTAGTAAACTTTACAGCCACCTTTTGGGCAGACAGTCTCATTGAACTGTACAGCAAAGTATAAAAGAGTGGTCCATCTCTGGCACCTCTGCACCATTTCGCCTGCTGAACTCAGAGGCCTTGATTTGATTGGTGCAGCCTTGAATCATAAGCTTTAATTGCACCTGACATTTAGAGCTTCTCTCTGGTATTTAAAGCAGTGTACAGGTGTGGTTCATTACTGAGACGGGGGTGCTCGGAGATTTTCTGATTTCACTCTCATTTCTAGGCCGTAGCGGCGTCTTAACTTGTCATGCTCCCTGTCACCATCCCAGAACTCCTCTTCTGTTCACGCAAAACCTTTTCTAACTAACACGCCTCAAATTAGAGTTCAAGACTATGATAGGAAGGAAAAAAAGCCCTTTTTTAAAGCAGAAATTACAGTGTTTTAAAGGAAAGCCACAGACAATGTGACTGTGTGGAAACAATTGATCCAAACTTTAAAAAATGTTATACAAGTGCAGACCATTTACTATTTAAAGCACAAATTATCAGCTCAGAATAAGCAGCATGTCACCTTGCATCATTTTGTGAAATAAAAGAGGTCTGCAGCACTCAGCACTGCTGGTGATTTCATGATGGCGTCGATCTGAGAGCAAATTTCTGTTGTGTGTAATGTTGTCATTTCATTCCAGGCAAAAGTGAAGAATCTCAGTCAATAAATTTTACTTTTTGCACAACATCTTTTGGTCAAAAGGTTGAATTTTGCAGAAATGCAGCCAGATATATCTGGCAAGTTCTCAAAGTGCCTTGCCAAATATCTCTGCAGCTGATCCTGCTTTGACACTAAGCACAACAAGAAGGATTTTAGAATTTTTTTAAATTTTATTATTATTTATTATTATTATTATTTAATTACAATTTGAGCTACACTTTTAGCTCAGTGCTTTAATGCATGACAATAAAATATATATAAATATATATACATAAAAAAAACACAAAAATTACAGATTTTGTTTGTTTGTTTTTTTCTTCCAGAGCTGTTTAATTGCAGTCTACGGGAGCGTAAACAAATTAGAAACATTTTTTTTTTAAGAACAGAAAACAGCCAGCAGGCATCGTGTTCCAACTGGTCCCAGGATCCGTCTTTCTCCAGGCTACATGTGCCTCGTGTTGGCATCACAAAAACAAAGCATATGTTGATTGTTAGCCAGAGTGTACATAGCATGTCCCATTCACTCAAGGTCTTCCCCTTGTAGCTTCAAACTCCCAACTTTGTTTCTCTAGGCTATCTGTCAGACTTCATTTAGCATTTGTGGATATGTGGATTCCCATGTACTGCAAAAAGGCAACATACTTCTGAGGGAATATGGCCACTATCTGAGCAGTGATCTGTCAGCTTTATTCATTTAGCAGAAGTAAGTAGAGGAAGGGGGTATTTTCACATGTGCTATTCGTGTTTGTTTAGATTTAGTTTTTAGACAACAAATAAGAGAAAAAAAATCTTGGTTTTATTAATAATAAATCTAGTGTTTGTTGTAGACAAAATCCTAAACATTGCATGTATTTAATTTTTCCTCAAGCTGTCTTTTCCACCCTTTTTCCCCATATGCAGCTGGGTACATTATGGCAGTGACATTTTCTGTCTTGACCTTCTTCGCAGGGGATCAGTCTTTGACTGCTCGGGTTCATCTCCTCGGGATTTTTCAAGCCATCATAGTCAGATAGTTTCACCAGATAGACATCCTTTAGCCGCAGAAAATGTAGTCTTTGCAAACATATAATTTTGTGCGAAATGCTTAACAGATTGTCACACAGCATACACATGAAATCACATGAACATATTCTCATAAAGGTAGCCGATAAACTCCAGATTTTCTCCTACTGAGTTTAATTACTATCACTTTTATACTTTTTAAGGAAATATTTCCTCATTCGGTGCATCTGTGTAACATTAACTGTGGTTTTCTTTGTGCTGAAATGACAAAAGAATCTGGGATAATAAGTCTATCTCCCGCTGTACCTGTAACAATTTAATTGGACGAGTCAGCCCAGCCAAGCATCAATGGCTCCATGACTGGGAGACATGAAATTCATTGTCATTATTGTCTCTGTCATTTTGCAGCATTTTGTCCAGCCACAGAGTTCCTCTCACTCCACTGAGTTTTGTACCTCCAGGAGGCTAGAACGAGTGCTGGTGTGAGCCAAGCGGAGGTATGGGCGGGGAAGGGGAGGGAAGGGGGGGGGGGCGGTCTCCTGTCCTCCAGGGAGCTTTGATGCTCATTTAGCTCAGCTCTGTCACTCGGCCATTCTGGCTTTTAATTGCTGATGATAATTATCATCATCATTATTGTTATCATCATCGGTGTGTCAGGTTATCATAGCCGTGTTCTGTACAGTTCATTCATAAATTCTGGGATCTGACTAATGCTTGAATTTCTGACATTTATTGTAGTATTAATTCTCCTGTTCTTTGCCTGGTGCCAATATATGACAGGCTCACAACAGAGAGCTGTGAATCACAGGTTCAGGGGTCATGTTAAGGCTCAGCAATCATCAGGGATCAGATGCTGCCCACCGGTGCTGAGCCACACACGGGCCTAAGCTCTCTCTGTGTGTACGTGTTTGCATGCGTGTGTTCATACACCACCGGTGGCATAAGTTTGCTAACTACAAACTATAATGGTCACATTCACCCCACAGAGATGAAGAAGTGGATGCTGTGGTCTTCCTAATACATCATGGCAGGCTGCATACTCTTGTATGTAATTCATTCTAAAATGTGGCCTTTAAATCTGTTGTTTTTTTTCCCTTTCTTTTCCTTTTTTTAACTCTCTCTTTTTTGCTTTCAGTTTATTTATATATTTTCCATAGTGAGGGAATGGCTTCCAGCATGTCGTAGCATTAAGCAGAGCCCACCAGCTAGCTAGCCTCAAGTCGCTCAAACGTAAAATAAATCAGGGCACAAAGGACCCTGCTCATTCCTGCAAAGTAGCAACATTTTCCCCGGCCAACAATGTGGACTTGAACTTCCTTGGCAATAACAAATAGAAAGAAAGTCACCCGAGACACCAACATAAAAAGTGATTAATCATCTCTATTCACTCTTTACTTTTGAATCAGGCGATTGTCTGGCAATAAATCTTCAAAGATGTACATAAGAATCACTTCCTAATGAAACTGGGCTTTGTTCATTTGTCACCTTTTAGACCCTTTCATTTAAATTACAAAACTTGTGACCTTGTGGCTCAGAATATGGATCTCATGTATTTTGGAGCTGAAGAGGGATTAATCCATAAATCTTGATACAAGATGTTTCTGTTTGTTAAAAGCATTCTGAGAAAGGATTGTCTACGAGACAGGAAGATCATCTGCTGTCAAGATTTGTTTACTATCTAGTTGACAACTAAACTAAACTAGCTATACAAAGATGAGTGTCTATTTTTTTTTAATTCTTATTGTTTAATTGAATTATTGCATGCTTTGGGTGCAAATATGATACAAAACTAAATCAAATCTGTACCATTTATAAACAGCTTGGTTGGTTAGCTGCAACCTCGGCTTGGCCCTTCCAAAATTTCCAATGCTTTGATGCATCCACTCATTATCCAAACATTCCAAGTCTCTTCCTAAGCACCAGTTATCCTTCCCAGTGCAGGAAAGGAGGGAGGAGGGGGTGGTAGGGGGGCGGTACGCTCAGGCCAAAGGGCCACTGCGGCTTTAAGTGTGCTCCTCGTGTGGCCAGAGCAGCCATCGCACTGATGCAAAGTGACAGGGACAGATGTGACATATCGGTTCCGACACACTTCCATACCACCAGTCACAGGCTCGGGGTGACTCACATCCCCCTGCTCTGGTCCTGTTCCCCCGCTGCAGGACAACACAACAATGCTCGAATGAACCTCACCATCGCCCTCACTGCTGCCAGGTATGGGGCTGCCATAGCCAATTACACTGAAGTGGTGTACCTACTGAAGAGGGCAGACCCTCAGAAAGGAAAGAAGAGGGTCCGTACAGCACACTGCAGGAATGTGATCAAAGGTAAATCCAACAAAAAGCTGCTTTGTTCCTTTTTGCCTCGCTCTATTCCCACTTTCTCTTGTTCTAACAACGGGGGCCCTCCCAGCACTTCTTACTCAGTGCCAGTTTGCACATAGTCATTGCACATCTAATGCAGAGGCTTTTAATATTTCATAAGCATTTTATGGTGTAGAAAGTGTCTTCAGATCTTGTAGAGAGGAACATAAGACAGAATTAGCGTATTCCAAATGGCCTTACTTACCTTTTAAATGTCATGCATAGGGATGGCTTTGGAAGAATAAAGTAGTTAAGGGTAAAAGATGGTATTCTGAAACATTTCATGAATAACCAAGATTTAAGGATCTCAACACATGACCACCCGCTGGTGTTTTAAAAGACAGAAGTGTGCTCTCGGAGGAGATGTCTCACTTTAATAATGGGGGAGGAGGTGCCTCACGTAGGGAGGGCTTAGACTGACAAGATAATAGAAACAGTTTTTATCTTGAATTTTTCTTTTTTTTTTTTTTTTTTTTTCTCCTTGCAAAAAAATGAACTTCAGGCTGATGAATGCTGCCAATCCATTTCTATGCTTACTTTTCTTTGGTAGTGTAAAATTTTTAAGAGCAGTTTGTTATTCATTAGGTTGCCACAACAGATCATTTGCATGGTATCTTTTGATGCATTTCTCATTATGTACTGTAGCTTGTCAACATCAGGCATCACATTAACAAACATTTCCTTTCCACAGATTCAAAAGACCCTCAGTCACTGCCACCGAGCCACCCTGTGACACAAAGAGGCAAAAGGGAAATTAGGTATGTCTGTTTCCTATTAATTACAATCCTGGGAAGTCTCCCATGGACACACTCGAGCCACTCTATTACGGAAAGAGGGGGGTGTTCGCTGATAAATTAATAATCCAGCTTGTCACCAGCCACAGATGAATAGCCCCTGGTGATTGATGCTGTTTTCTTTCATAGGGCAGGAATTTGATGTCAGAGCCAAATGTGTTATCAATGCCACGGGACCTTTTACGGAAGTGCTGTGGAAAATGGATGATCAGAAGAACCCCGACATCTGTCAGAGCCGAGCTGGGGTGCACATCGTCATGCAGGGCTATTACAGGTAACTAACGGTGGACCCCTACGTCTCTGTCACTATCCTGCTGTATCACCTGCTCCTCAGCACCACAGTCTCATCACTTCATTAGTTAGCTGCAGTACAGACTTGTCAGCATCTGGCCACAACAACCCAGCGCTGCCTGGAAGACTGCTGGTATGTGGAACTTATGGGAGGTGTTTAGTCCAGTTCAGGACTCCACCTGAAGACTTTCCTGATATGGTACAGTCAGTTACTGTAAAACAAGATCATGAAACATCATGGATTGGATTCTTCTCCTCTTTGATAAGTTCGATTTCTGCTCTTTTTGTGGATGCATGTTAGATGTGTTTCCAAGGAATGAAAGCAAGTCGCGTGACCCAGCCTTCCCCCTCAGCTATTTCTGTATTAAATTGAGTCAGCTCCGTGTGCATGTGTTTTAAACATGGCAATATGTGCACCCTATGTTGAGGCTAGAGGAGCAGCGACTGGAATTGAAACCAGCTGAATTAATCTCCTGGAAAGAGCACTGACAGGAGCCTGATTATGGGGTGTCCCTTCAACCAGTCCAGCCTGCTCAAACCCACCCCTCTACCCCCCACCCCCCCTCCCTACCAGACCAAAGGTTAATGCAGTCGTCTTGTTTGCTCCCCTCCCTAGCCTTTCACCCTCCTGTGCACATTATACTCAGACACCTCCAGCCCCATCAGTGTGGAGCTGCAGGATCCCATCAGGTCATCTTCTTGTGACGTTGGGGAGGATGCAGGAAGTCATCACGGTGGAGGTTAATATTAACCTCTAACCGCATATCCAGGAAGTAGAAGATGATAATTACTCTGATTTTCATCAAAAATGCCTCTCATGTATCTAATGCAGGCTGTGTTGCACCTCAGTAGGAGTGTTCGTGCATGCACTGTTATTGTTTGTGTCTGTTTTGTAAATGTAATTGTTTATGGATCTACACCAAATAGAAACTTATTACGGTACTCTTTCTCATCCCATATATGGTCACGTGTCTGCACTGGGAAGGCTATTGACAGATGTGATGTAAAGTACAAAAACCAACATAACATTTCTCCCGGGAAGAAAAAAAAAGAGTCATCACAGTGCACTTACACTTGAGGCACTATAGCCAAGAAGTTTGAATCAGACCTAATTCATAACACCCATTTATGATAATAAATACAAGTCCAACAATCCCCCACCCCCCACACCCAGCGTCCACCCAACCACCCTCTCTGATTTACAAATAGCTGATGGAGCAAGCAGCTGACAGAAATAAATGAGCTAATCTGATGGCTGTGTAGGACTTCCACCAGATATTAATTCATCAGGAGGCCACAGAGTAAAGACAGATACAAATTCCTGTTTTAATTATGTATGGGAGCTGTGCTAGAAACAAGAGACACCTCCACTAGCAGAACTATTTCTCAGAGCTACTTTATGAAGCCCTTTGATTCCGTCGTTAGTTTGTCTCTCCTTGATATAATACATGTCCCTCCTGTTTTCCCCTAACACTCAAGACTGAATAGATTTTTTCCCCTTTTATATCAATGGCTCCACATGGGACATCTGATAATGAACAAGTAGAAAAATAACCTTTGCCACATTAAATTATATTGTTTTCGATTTGCAATTTTTATGAGACCTTACTGGAGCCTGTTTGATGTATTTTGTTCCCACTCAGAGCCTCAAATGACCGCTGTCGACCAGCAGGCTTATCAAAACCCACGGAGGCTTTATTGAATGAGTGACCAGTGGGTATCTAAACAGAATGCAGGGGTATTGATTTGGGAGAAATGGTCTAATTGTTTCTAGTAGACAGGGGCTTGTCCCGATTATTTGATTGATTAGCTTGATACTGGTCAGGCTCCTCATTCTCCTTCCCTGGCTGGTTAATAGCACTGTAATCCCAATACACTGCTGTAATTCTAATCCATCATCATTATCATGGCTCTACTCAGCACACGATTAGTCCATGAGAGCGTTTTCTTTGCATTCCTATATATTAGATTTGCCTTCTATATGCTGAAAAAGAGAGGAAACAAGTTTGCTGATATAACCCATTTGATCTTCTGTGAAATGCAGAAAAAAAAATTGGAGAACAGATTTTTGTGTACATGGCAGGAAGATGGATTGGGATCACTGGTGGAAAGTATTCGGCAAGACTTATTAAGTTTTTAACTGTGGTCTTTTTTGTCAATTTTATCTTCAAAATTAGATTTAAATGTGATCTTAAAAAGAAAATTCACTCTTATGAATCATCCACTCAACTTTTAACTGGCAGTGAAATATTGATTCTGTTACAAAATGAAATTAAAATTTGTGAAAAAGTCATTCGGAACTTTGTTTCGAGCGTACTTACAGTTTATTTTTAGATGTTTCAAGTGCAGTCAAGAGAAAATCAGAAAAGCTTTATTGCCAGGAAGTCAAGCTAGTTTTGAGTAAAAGTTAAAGTTAGTTAGATTTCAAGTTTAGTTAAGTTTCAAGAATTTGCCTGGGTACTTAGTGCACACTGTATAACCTTACATTTATACACACATTCACATAATGTGATTGGAACGATGACCAACAAGTAAGCGGATTTTGGATACAGATGTTGTGATTAAGAGGAAAGTGCACAGGCAGGAGAGTGAAAATAGAAGATAAAGACAAAAATTACAAAAGTAAAAAACCCCAAAACTCAAATACATCATGAGAAAAAGTTAAACTAAACCAGGAATATAGGCAAGATGCGTCCATGCATCCCCGGATGGTCCCAAAAAGTTCCCATTTCAATCGCAAATAATCCATGTGCATTTAATTGCCATTTCTAGGTCTTTGAAAAGCTTCAATGTTCTTTTATTTTTACTCTTCAGTCACAATGTATCAAAGGATATGAAAGGAGAAATGGAAAGAATGTAATACTATCAATCATTTAAAGAAAAACTTTTTTGGAGATACACTCCCAAACATTAATTGTTTTGTGCAACAGTTTCAGGTAATGGTTTTTAAATAATGAAGTACTTTTACAAAGTTGGAATTACAACTGTCTTTGAAGCAGAGATCATCTTTTGTGTGTCAAACTTCCATGAGCAATCCAAACAAATAATACACAAATAATTAGTAATTACATTTCAGTTAGCCCAGTGTAGTTCAAGTTTCATTATGTCACCTTCAGACTGGATCTGCTTTGCTGAGTACTCACCAAATAGGTTACTTCTTGCTACTTTTTATAACCTAGAGCCCCCCTGCTGTGACCTCACTATGCTCTATACATTTGCATACATGTATTTTATAAACAGAATAACTTCTATTTTTATAGATCTTTCATATTCTTGAATTCTACAGCTATAAAATAGTTTTAATGACATGATTTAGTGATTGGACTTCACTGTATGAGATAAAAAATACAGCACAGAGAGAACTGATTGGGAAGTGTTGGGTTTCCTTTCTTTACTTCTGGCTGCAGGCGGCTTAGCTACAGATGGAAGGGTGACATGTGGCGTATGTCTGAGCGAGACCCTGGTAAAAGTCCTGTAGACACAAAATGAGCAAAGGACGCCTGGGGCTTGGACAAAAGATAGAGGAAGGGGACGCAGCAGAGTGTGGGGGGATACAAGTGTGAAGTGATGGAGCGAGAAACTGTGACTGGTGGCGTCCAAGCCATCTCCGTCCTTGCCTGTGGTAGTACCCAAGCTGGGGTCTTCACTCATCTGTCTACAGACCTGGAAGAAAGAGAATGGGGGAGTGTGAAGATGGGTCATACCAGAGGGGTTTGTCACATTGTGTGGAGGTGACACCTTGGGAGACCAGCTGGCCCACATAGTGGACAACCAACGTCTCCTTTAGTCCTCCCCTGGAGGAGAACTGGTCTCAGTGGCTTCTCACAATCACACTACAGTCCATCATGTTTAGGAGTAGATCTCCTCTCTACTCTGCTTTCAGCTCAACTCGACTGGACTCTCTGTTGCCTGGATTCTGGCATGTTTAAAGACCCTCTTTGTTTCATTTTTGTGAACTGAAGTGAAACCTCTTTCTGTTTTGGTGATGAAATCTTTCCACACCACACAAAAGTTCCATTCCCCAGTCATGAGTCAGCTGAACAAAGGATGCAACTCACGCAGCTTCTTGAATTGAAAAATGAATAACTTTTTCACCATATTTCTAGTTCAATCTTTTAGCTCGTGTTAAAGGGACTTCTCCTTTTGTTTACTGTGTAAATTTTACATCAGATTTCCTCTCTGTGCATGCGTTTGTCCTCTGTACACTGCAATGACACATAGAGCAATCAGGAAATGTGTTGGCTAAATCCTTTAACATATCAGAAATAATCGGTTGCACTGTTGAATCTATGGTGCAGGTCTTCCAAGGTTAATAGACCCTAAGAGAGATTGTTTATCGTACATAACTTTCACTTAGAGCAACTACAAAATGGGCCTTGTCTTCATCTGCATGCTTTTTTATTGTCCACGTGAGGCCTTCTGCTCCACTGCTCCTCCGTTGTCATAAATGTTTAAAAAATGCCCTTTGATAACGAGTTTGTCATTGTTTTATTCAGAAATATCAACTGGCCCATTACAGTGGCAGGTATTTTTTCAATCAATACACAATAGAGCATTAATTTTTAATTCTTTATATGTCACTACAATATAGAAAAAAGTGGATTGTTGAGAGGCACCAGCTGGAGCTCGTTTATTTTCCTGCTGCAGCAGTCAAATTGACAACTCTCTTCTGGGATGTGTGTGCACACACGCACACAGCACATGTCTGCATGTGTGTATCTGCAAACGGTGGGAGTCTACAAGTTTATGTGTTCAGCTGTCTGAGTTGTCTTTTATCAGAGACAGGAGCCATGATCACTTGGCGTCTTTAGGTGATTTCTGTCTCCAACTTCAAGGACACTTAATCTGCAAAAGGAATTAAGTTGACATCAGTAAACATTTTCATTATAGTTAGTTTTACTGTTAATTTCAATCCTTTATGTAATATCCACTAGATTTGTATTTATTTTTTTGTGTGTCTCATTGTGACAAAATTAGGTTACATATCCTGGTGTGAGGAACTTCTGGATGCACAGAATGTTTATTTTTGGGTTGAATTAGTGTCTTAGAAAGTTGTTTTGTTTTTTGTTTTTTTCCCAAAGACAGTGAAACAGTCATGTTTCTGTGTCACTAAGGTAAACATGTGGTTCTGGAGAATCTAACCACAGTGAAAATAACCACAATACATCTTTTTAGTACTTGTGTATCTGACTTTCTCTTCAATTGTTGGTATGCAAAGTTATGAATTGATGTCAGAAAACTCTACAGATGTTTACTTCACTTTAAATTTGAGACTGAATTCAAAGATAATAATCCCTGAACTTGCCACATCTCATCTGTAGTGTTTTCTCTTTATTTCTTTGCATCTTTGGTAGCATGAAGTTTGAAGGGACACCATTGTACTAATGTTTATTTTAATTGCAAACAAATTTCATGCAAACTTAAAGACTAACTGACGAAAACCCATAACCCCACCCTCAGACAACATTTGAAAAATTCTATCAAAGTAGGTATTGCCAGGAGGCACAAAGGGACATGGCTAAGTGTGGAGGATGACCAGAGGGGGAAACGCGGGGGTGTGGTCAAGAGGACAGTGACAGCTAGCTTAATCTGATACGGAAACATGGACAGTGACTGAAGCGATGGTGCAAACAACTGCTCACTCCAGTTGTTTGCAGTTGTTCTCTCTAGTGAACATGTAGGAATATAAAGGTGAATTTCTCCAGATATACACACATATATATCTTTCACAGTCTAAAAACAATCATGTTATATAAGTCAGTGGCTTTAAACTAGCCCTAGACATAAGAGCATGTAATGGACTTATAACCTGTCTAGGATGCGACCTCCCCTCTCACCCAATGACCACAGGAGTTAAGCACCAACCCCTCTAAACCTTTGAGGTATCCAGAGTAAAAATCTGCAAATAATCAATCAAATCAAAACTATTTTTGTCAAGTTTTAGTTAGAGTCTCACTATGTGTGTTGAGACAAGTGTTGATGTTGGACTATCTGTCACCCACAGCCTGCTCTAATTCTGCACAGTGTCCCTGCGCTCCTGACAAAATACACACATTTACCACCAGGATGGTCCATGCCATGTTAGACTTCAAATGAACTGTACAATGACCTGCAAATGACAAGCATGGAGAGTTGCAGCCCCCTGCGACTTTGGTGTGAATCAGTTTTAACCCTTTGTTGGAGAGAAAAGAGGGCAAGAAAGCTTAATCTATGATCCCAATGTTGCTGGAATGTTTAAAAAGGTCAATATGCTGATATTTTTGACAGCGCTTGACCTTTTGTGAAAAAAGTAACAAAACCATTGGAATTGAAATAACTTCTTTGTTTAGTTCTGGCACATAATGTATCACAGTCAAAGCATGCTGTCTCCCCACAGCATCTGCCCATGAGTGACTTGACTGTTAATCCTGTGTATTGATCTAATATCAAAAGGTGCTATTTAAATGCAGCATAACTCCCCGGGAGCCATGATCTGTCAGTGGGCTCTGTTTGGAGTTTGGTTGAATAACTAATGCCTGTTTGGTGTGTGACTGTGTCCAGGTGGTCCAACATCTGGCTTCTGTGTGGTCAGGTGGGCACATCTAGCCTAAAAAAAGTAAACTGCATGAATAATATTATTTATTATTATAGACATAGAATTCTGATGTTTGTCTTATTGTTTCTGTTTTAGGGCCACTCAGTGGTTTAGTGGTCAACATGTCAGTTTTGATTCTTGGCTTTAGTCCTCTGTGTACATGTGTGGTTGTTTCTTGTGTGTCTCTGAGATGGACTGGAGACTTGTCCAAGATGTGCCATTCTTTCCTTGTGAGTTCATGACCCATAATCTGTAAAATGCAGTTTGGAAAAATGGATTGATGGATTTTTTTTCCATTTATCAAATGAACAAAACTTAAGAGGGAGACATTACAAATTCAATGAGTCATAACCTCAAAGCACCACTTAGTTTAGAGCTTAAAGGGACAAATTCAATTCAGTTTTATTCCTTTAGTGTCATTCTGCCCTGAACAACTAGTTATATTTCTCTTGCGAATCACATAAACACATGAGACATGAAAGACCAAAAATAAAAACATTAATAAAAACTACAAGAAAGCATCGGCAGTAAGGTCGGGGGCTATTTATAAAACCAATGAACAGAGGGTATAAAACAGGACATGTTGTATATTAAATAAATATGCAGTTTATCAATAAATAGAACTTTAGAGACCATTTCACATGGAATTTAGCATTTGGAGCATAAAAAAATTATTTCTGTGAGAGAAAATTTTATGATGGACCCAAATGCAGATTTTAAAAGATTAATAAACTAAGCACTGAACTCTTAAGTAACATGAAGAAGCACGAGCCTTTGTGTTTAACTGAGTCAGAAAACAGAATCTGACAGGAGAATGTTAGCTTGGTTAAATTAAGAATGTGAGACAAACAAATTGCTAAATGCATAGCTGGAGCAGCAGTTTTCCGTGGACCAGGTGTGGTTAAAAAAACCAAAACATGACGTAAAGGAGCAATTCACAAAATCTAAATACAAAAGCCTGATAACGTTGATACAAATCTACATTAAAAAATGTCCATATCTGGTTATTGATAAAGGTGTTTTGTGCTTTATTTTTCGGATGTTTCATTCTCCAAAAAATGTGCATCAAAATAGTCCAATTAATATGATATAATCATCTTATATTCTAACTCTAACCAGTCGGGTTTGATCTCCAAACATAATCCATTCTGCCTAATCAGAGCTTTAGAATTATTTTTGTAACATCACACACAGTTATTGATGTTCAGGTTCAGTCTTAAAGGTCTTGTACATCATGTAAAATCACTCTTTGGAGCTTTTAACCATGTTGTTATGTAACCTGTATCCTGCACTCTGAGCAGCTGCTCCACTCTCTCCTGGAAAACGACTGACTGTAACATAGTGATGTAACAATGTTACACCAGGACCTGCCCAATGTGTCCGCGCTGCCCCTGAAGATTAAACACATGTGCGTCAAGCTGCGAGAGTCTGAAGCAAGACACTAAACACCACCGTTTTGTAGTATTTTACTTTCTAAAAATGTCTAGGTGAAAATGTTCATTTGGCTGCGGGAGTTACAGGAATTTATTTACCATTTTAATCCGGCAGCTCGAGGGGCAGCACTCTCAAGGGGGGCTAGGGGAGAGATGGGATTTTAGATAAACCGAGTGCTTTATTTCCTAATCAGAGAATAACTCAAGCATACAAGTTATATTTCAGGACAAATGAAGACTATATAACACCAAAGGCAATATTTAATTATATATGTGCCTATTCCCAGATGTTGAAAGCTGTAAAGTTGCAGGATACAGGACCTTTAAGTGCCTGGATGGGTCTTAACACTTCTCAAGTCCGTTTAAATCAATGTAACATGATGCTATTTAGCATCTCATTTCATCACTAAAGTCAAATTATACTGTTGATAACATTCGCAATGCAAGGGCCTGTAACACAATCCCAGAATCAATTGAAAGATGGTCCAAAAGAGACAGACAAGAAGTCTTAGTCTGTTTTAAACTCTAAGTCTCAAAGTTTTGTTTTAATACTTTACATTATCTTTGAGAAACAACAACAAAATTAGTTTCAGTGTTCCCACCGCTTGCAATAACAACCAGTGATGTTAATGTGTCATGCTTAAATACTGTTTATGTTAATCTTGGCATCTTGTGCATTATAGTCTATTTAGGATGGATGAATTTGACAGCACATCTCAGTGTGTCAGTATTTGTAGTACACCTCTCCCCAATCAGCCACTTCCCTTCCAGCTCCAGTATTCCCACACATGCATTAGATTGACCTCACATTAACCCAGATACATTTGATCTTTAAGAGCCATAAATTGGCTTTTGTCATTACCATAGGTTAATTACTGAGATTTGCTCAGCACCGTGGCTACACTGAGATTGCAATAATATGCACTACACAAAAGCCATTCACACTGGCTGTGTAAGCACTAAATAGGCATTGTTTTGATCTTTCTATTCCCGTTGGGAGTTATGTTTGCATTAGTCTAAATTTGGCGCTTTACCTAGCAGTACGTTTCATTTAAACGGTTTGATTCTGCAGAGCTGAGAAGAAAACCTCACCCTTCCTGTCATTCTCTCCTTTATACGTCATCTGACTCTGAGCCCAGATTTGAATCTGATTGCTGTCCCGGTGTTTCTTAAAGCACCTGCAAGAGAAAGAAGCAGTTTTGCTTAAGATGACATCTTTGAAATGTTTCTCTTTTTTTTTTTACAAGCTTTTTTATGTTAAAAGTTTCCCTTTTTTCATGAACAAGTGTAACATTTTTACTTTTCTGAATTGAAAGAGTAAAAGTATTGTCACAACACAAGACTTTAAGCATTTAAAGAATATCTGGATGTACGTATTTTATAGAATTCGTTAACCCTTTAAAGCCAGATACATGAAATGACACTGTTTGGCTCTATGTGAGCCTGTGATGGACTGGAGACCTGTCCAGGGTGTTTCTCCCTTCTTCACCAATAACTGAGATAAACACCAGGAGGATAAAACTTCAAGAACTAAACAACTAACAATTTTCAAATGAGGTTAGCAGACAATAATTTGACATTTCAAACTCCAAACAAGTTTATATTTAAGTGTTCTATTTATTTATTCCAAAAGAAAAAAAACTCTAACTTGTGTAGTTCATTTTATTGAAGCTTATTGCTGCAATGTATTTATTGTTAGTACTTTACCAACAGTTTATCTCAGTTTAGAGAACTTCTCATTGTTGAGTCAAATAACAGCTAATAAAAATTTATCTATTTAAGAGTTTTCTCTTCATTGAAGCTGTTAGATTAACTGCTGTCTCCCTCTGATCACTTATAAATATGTTACATTGTAATTTTGATGTTCATTTTCATCTTAGGAACAACAATTATTGATTTCTGCTCATACTGAACCTGTGTAAAGATTTTACCCGAATGAATACCTTATAAAAATCCTAAAATGTGCATGATTGATTTTACAAATAAAAACTAACAGCTTTGAAATAACTCACCATAACTAGCTGGTTATAGGCCTTAAGTCATTTTGATAACACAAGCTCTGAAACACGTTGATAATGTCTAAAATCTGTAGCGATAGAGAATTCTGACAAATATATTAAGGAGTGAATTTTTATCAGTGTGAACAGGTTCATATCTGGGTGTTTCTGTGGTGTTCCTTTATGAGAAAAGGTTTTAGATTTCTCTGCTTTAAACAGGTGCATGTTGCTTATGATCCTCCTCCGAGCTCAGTAACCATGACACTCCGTCTCCCAGTCTGAAACGAAGGATCAAAAACAATACTCCAGATCTGGAACAGAACATCCATCTCTTTCTTCTCAGAAAACATACCCTTATGGTGCATTTTGTTTCCCTGATAAATATTGTGAATAAAAAGCCCCAAAACTAACAAAAAAGGCTATTTACTGTAAATCTGACTGTAAATCACAGAATACAGTCAAAAGAATTGACAAAGCCTGTACTTTCATATTCAGTCTTTGTTAGGTCTTTAATAATCCCAGTTTGTTAGGAAACATGGATTAACACAGATTCAGGCAGTGAAACCGTCTGTGCCACGAACTCAGCTGTGAGTTCACTGTAGGAGCCTGTGTGGGAGTTTTTATCAAAGCAGTTCCTAAATGAAACAGTGCAAATACCTCATAAGAAATATTCATCATTTATTATGTGAAAAGTTTTTTTGTTCTACATTTATCATGTAGACGCTCATTTAATTTCAACTTTTCTCGCTGTCACACAATTTTTAAAAAGAGGCCATAATTAGATTTATTTATTATTCTTTTGAAACAGATTTTTTGCCTGAGAAGGCCCTCAGAAGATTAACAGAACTCTACATGATTCGAAACCGAGGTAGTTAGTTAAATAAGGAGTAAATTGTGCTACAGTATACTAACAATAATACTTCTCTACAAAAGTGCAAAATGAGCTGGTGGAGAGAGAGTAGACTCAGTAACACTGTGAATATTCATAAAAAAAACTGAGTATGTAATAAATCTTCATAAAGCAGCAACACACTCTATGTGACGATACAGTAATTTTTTATTGATTCTTTTGAACAGAATGAATCAGCGTTACTGCATGTCTTTTTAGAGCTGAAATTATTCTTGGCTGCTACACTTTCAGTCCATTGTTTTATTTTCCTGAGACAAATATATGTGTCGGCTGCCTGAAAGCTCCAAGTGTGGTTTCACTTTCGGGTTGGTTTGTTTTGGACTGAAATTCTGTTGCTCTAATGAGACACCCAATAACCTTAAAAATCTTACGTATTAAATTTGGTTTGGATGTTGGTAGCTTTAGATGAAAAAATTGTGATAATGTTCAATTCCCAGAATACATTTTAAATGATTTTTGTTTTGTTTTGTCATTATTAGCTTTGCAAAACTGAAAGTAGAACATATTAATTGTCTTTTTTGCCTATCTTAAATGGTAATAATACAATTTTGTAAAGACAAAAATGGGGTGCTGTTTGCCCCAAATGTTTTCTGAAAAGCTCCCGATCTCAATTCATTCCTCGAACTATCTTTTTGAAAAATGCATTCAAAGGAGGCGTGTCTGCATGTGGGGGGTGGCAGGCTGGACTGTGATTGACATGTCATACTACTTGAGACTTACAGCAAGCCACCAGAGAGGGACAGATGAAAATGGAGTGAGCTGCTTCCATGGAGTCGAACGGCCTGATCCGTATCATTTCAAGCTGATGGTTCACCCTGCAGCGGCCTAGCAGCATAGAATGGGGCCTGTCTCTTAGTGGTACATTGTTGTTAGCCAGAGTGCTAAAGCTACATTTGCAGTTGCAGAGAGGTGCCTGAGTAAATGCCTGAAAAAATACCCGAGCATCATAAGAATATAACGTGCTCATATCCACACAATCACAATCACTGCAGTAAAATTGAAGCCTTTACCCTGATTTCATAATTCTTTTACTGATATTAGTTATTCCCTTTGACGTAGTTTTCAGCTGGTTGCTCTAAATCCCTGTGTGCAGCTCTTTGGTGAGATGCTGGCAACAACGGGGCGAGTGTGTCAGAGAGATGGTTTTATACCCCATATGGGCGTGTCTTAGAGATGATGCCGGTGACGTGAAGAAGGGAAAAGATGTACCACTTTCAGCCAATCCCAAATTTCAAATGCAGTAGCTGTATTTCAACCCTAAGAGGGCAGCACTAAGATGTTTTTAGACCAAAAATTGTAGAATTTAACAAGTTTACATGAAAATGTCAAAAAATCCACAGAAACTGAAAGACTGCATTGGTAAAGATCCACTAATACAGTTTATAAGCAGAAAAAAAGTGTTTTGAGCTTGTTTATGCTTCATTATTTGTGTATCATTTGCTCTAACTGTACCTTCTCACCATCAGATTCTCAAATGAAACTGTATAATCGTACGCTGGTACAACCATGACCACGAGGTTCAGCGGGAGTGAGCACTTCACGCTCTTTTTTCGACAAATCGCAACCTAAGAATTGATTTTTGTTACAAAAAGAACAGAAACAAAAGTGACAGAAGCAACCAACATGTGGTGTGTTTACTTAGCAAGATTAATCCTGTCATTTCAAACTGATTTGGGTTAAGAGTCATCCTCCTTGGGGCAATTTTTACCACTGCTAGACATGAGTGAATATCTGTCATCTCTAACCAACCTGAAACTGCAAAAAGCTGCTGCATGTTGGTTCACCATTGTACCATTTGCACACATTTTTTATTTCAAGATGAAACACAGATTTATGTAACACACAACCACAACAATTAGGACTTCATGCTCTGGTGGTGCCTGATGCAATGTCTTCACTCCATATATTGCCACTCGAGGGCAGTTGGGGCTTTTGTGCATCAAGAAAGTAAATTTTTAAATTACTCTTTGGCTCAAAAAATCAAAAGCTATGATTGTGAATTTATGTGACTACTGATACTAATAAATGAATTTATTTGGACTTTAACCACAGAAGGTGTTTTTTTAAGCAAAGAAGTTACAAAAAACAAGTTTGGGTTCAGCCATGTGTGCATCATACTTGCATATTTGATGGGACAAACTCACAACAACAGAGAGCTTAAAGCATCAAAGTACAAGGGAGGGATAGAGACAAAAACATCCACAAACAGTATTATCTTCATTTAGCAAGTTTTAATATGTAAAGTATTTATGAATATCATGTCATTATTTATAGGCTGTTTTTTGGGCTGTAAATTTGCAGTTACATGTTTCTGAGCCTGAGTTTTACCAGTATATTCTAGAATGTAAATTTTAGACATTTGGACTCACATTTATTTAACCTCAAAGTGGGTAAAGGGTTTGAGAATGCATTGTTTTAGTGCAGTGTCTTGGCAATAAGCAGAACAAGTAAAACAACAAAATAAATAAATAAACATTTGCACAATGGTTTAACTGAGGTAAAATATATATTAAAAAAAATCACTTCTATATCAGTTCAATGCTAAATAAGTGACCACGACAGAATTGTACTAAGCAAAGCAAAAATAAATAAATATATTATAATGAGACACACTGTGAACTAAATCCTAAAAATAGCTGCCTACATAGCAGTATGATCACTTGACATTTACATTACCTACAGTATTAAGTTAGTGGGGAGCGTCTGAAAACAGCTGTACTATTATGCTGAAATACTAAGATTTGTGAATAAAAACATTAAATAGCTTTATTCCCATTTTTATGAGTTCTTTTGTACAAAAAATATGATTAATTCTTATATTCAATCATCTTTTCCCATTTTTCTTTTTTTTTTTATTTCATTATTTCAAAAAAAAGGAGAAATAAATACTAGTTGCTTCTATTAGTCACTAAAGTAAAGAAATCAATCACTTTTCCAACTTGAATCTTCTCCACACACACGTCTCTCTCTTTTTTCTATGCTGGCTGTGTTACCACATGTGCACACATCGAGCTTGTTTCCTATTCTTCTCTGATGCCTGCAGTCTTCTCTAGCTTAGTGACAGTGATGAATGCAGAACATGGAACACATTAATGCAGCAGATTCTGCTCAATGTCAGGCCTTTCTTCACTGTGTCAAGTTAAACAAACAAGATCAAGCAAAAGGCGAATGGTAATTGACCCTCCAGAGATAAGGCCGTTGCTGTGAAGCAAGAGGTCACGGGGATCTCAGACCATCATCAGACCTGCGTGGCCACCCTTGCTGTCCATGTGTTCACACTTTAATATTGCTATAAGGATCTTGCACAGGTGATTTATTATGAGAAAGATCCCTGAGTTCTATACTTTCTCTGTACAATGCTTCATCTGCAATAGAGTGTCATGTAATAAGTGGATTTTACTTGTAGGAGATGTCTAAAATCTTAGTGGGATGTGTTTTAGGTGTGGAGGCTTCTGACACTGCGATGACACATCCTGGTGAAACCTGAACTAATTAGGAGGGATTTTTGATTTTAAACTTCTGGTTTTAGATGGTGAACCTTGTATACTTACTGTATGTCCTTCAGGGTTACTGAGTATATCATGGTGATGCTGTGTAATTGGGAAAGTGTGAAAGAAGTGGAGGACATTTACCAGGGTGTTAAAGTGATGAATTTTAAGGCCAACATATGAGAGAATCTCATTTTCCGTTACTTTTAATACAGTAGTTTTAGACAGATCTGTGTGGACTAGGTTTCATGTTTTCTTTTCACAAATATGCTTCAAATTTAGGCTAGTTTGAGCTCTTCAGCTAAACCAGTACCTATTTTTTTTTGTTTAATTAATTTTGGTACAGAGACTAAAAAGAAAAAAAATAAAAAGAAATAAACTTTTTTCTTGCTTTTTTCTTTCACTCAAGAAATGACTTATTAGATAAACTCAAATTATTTGATGACAGTTTTCCATCCAAAAAATATACTTTGGCTTTGTGTAATATTACATTTCTGATTTATATTTTCTGGGTGAAAAAACTGCCATCAAATAATTTGAGTTCATCTGCGTATATGGTTACAGTTTTTTTCTTTGTAAATATGAATTATTTCCTGTTTCCCTGTTCTGGTGATTTATGCTGCCCTGAAGAAAAATGCAGCAATAGAATTGACAACTTACTACATAACAAGATGTCATTGGAAGTTTAAACAGTATTTTTGTTTATAGCGAGTGTGTCCTGTTAATGATTTAAGCATATTTTTATTTTTCTTCCCTAATATTATCTATATAAAAGCCCTCTGGGTCCTTGACAGCCATTGTTGGTTCCTTCTCCTCTGGGTGAGTCCAAACATTTGCCTGTTGCTCTGACAATCCAAAGAAAGTAAAAATAACTTCATATTTAATGTTTCTGTCCTGGGAGAATTTATTTGATAGGTAAAATGTATTTATGGACAAATCTAGAAACAAAAAATAAACGATAAATCTGTTTATTGAAGTCAAGACTGTGCAGGAGGAATCGGTAGCACATCTCAACAGGTAGCATATTTCAACAGAGCACCAGTTCGAGCAATAGATGTCTGAGACACGGCTGCAGACAAGTTATTTAGTACTACTTTAAAAGACAGTGTAAACATTTTTAAGATTCTGATGGAATTCTGGCCACAAATAATGTCCATGTGGATCCTAGGCATCGTATATAGGAGTAGTGTCAACTTTCTTTTAGGTAAGCACAATCTTGCAAGTTCCTTGACACATCATGCAACACTCAAACTTTTCCTCATCCAACATGTTTTTTTTTAGGTTTCTCTAATAATGTGACTTTTTTACTTGACCTTTGACCTTTATACCCAACTTTTCATTTCATGCCACTTGCAGTGTGTTGGTAATGGAGCAGAAAGATTGCCCTGTGAGAAGGTGCACCCATAGCTGAGGAGTAGAAAAGTGTTGTTCAAGTGCACTTACTAGTAGAAGTGGGAGCAAACTTGAAGGGGGAGGACAAATTGGACATAGTTGGAGCATCCATCTAAGTCTAGAGAGAATGGTTTATTCATCTGACTTTTGCCTTTCCTTTCTTGCTTTTTTGTAATTTTTTATTGATCCACCATGCAGGTTGAACAGTAAACCTCAATAATAATGTTTCATCACACAAACAGAAAAATCAGTATCAGGTTTATTGACAAAGATACACACACAAGGACTTTTGCTCCAGTTCACATTTGTTCTTGTAGTTTTAGACAGACCGACGTAAAGATAAACAGACATTGTCAGACATTGTATACAGACATAACAGATTTGAAGCCTGTATAAACTGACAAAATATAATTATTCTCATGAGAGAAGAAGATATTTCTTCATTAAGGTGTTAAATATATTTGTTCAACATGATGACCTGAGGTTTTTTGTGTCTTTTGTTTTTGGTGTATGTTGATCTGCAGTGTTGTCCAGAGGGGAGAGGAGAGGTTAGATGCTGATTCCCTTGCCCTGACTCTGGAGGAGTTCAGGTCCACGTCGTTTGTGTAGAGGGAGAAAAGCAGTGGGGACAGGACACATCCCTGGGGGGCGCCGGTGCTGATGGTCCAGGTGATAGATGTTATTTTCCCCAGCGTCATCTGCTGCTTCCTGTCTGTCAGAAAGTTTATGATCTCCTGACAAGAGGAGGCTGGGAGAGTTTCAACTGGAGGACTTCAGAAAGAATGGTGTTAAAAGTCGAACAGGTCCACGAACAGCATCCTGACGTACATACATGTTAGAACTCCACTTGTTGTTCTTTTCTGGTCAAATCAAACATTATTAATTATTTGGATAGCTACAGATAATTACACTTTGTTTTTGAGGTATTGTTTCCAAATGTTCTTGTGCATGATTTAGGACAGCTGTCTTATGTAACCATTGCACATAAAGTGATGTATTTTGGATCTGGAAATATTTAAAAATCAACAGTTTGTAACATTTTAATCTCTAGATTTTCTACCCTATTGTAGAATGTGATAATTTGTGTAAAATATTTTTAAAGATGACTAAACATTTCTACATTAATGCACAATTTACTGTCTTTAGCCATGGTTGCATTATTAATACTATACCCATACTTCCCAAAAGGACTCTGAAAGCTGCCATGTTTATTATATTCATTCAGTTTGTGCTAAATGAGATACAAATCAACATTAAATGTGTTTAAATATCCTGCAGTAGGTGCATTTGATTGGTTCTGAGAAATGTCATTGTCTTAGATTTTATGAAGCTGGACCGCTGCTTGTTTTCATTGGCGGCTTTTAATTTCTGCATCTGTCCCTGCAGTTGGTGTTTTTATTACTATTAATTTACTACTTGAGTTTTGTCTGCTTGCCCACTCACACATGGAGTAATAAGGGAATGTATTTAATGCCCCCTGCTTTCAGTTCGATTGTGAATTGTGAACATGAATTGGATTTAAGGGGGTTGATTAAACCGTACTGTCTCTGGGTTTTAAGTGTGTTTAATTTCACACCATCTATAAATAAACAAATTATTCTTTTATGTCTTTTTATCAAAGCGGAGGCTTCTTATGTTTGGCTTTGACAATTGTATTTCAAAGCTGTTTCAAGACTTATGCCTCTCTGCTTTGCTTCTGGTTAATCCACTTTTAATGTCGACTGTAGATGTTTTCATCAAGAAACCAACAGTGTTTCTATTGTTTTAACAAAGCTCAAATTATGAGGGAATTGTATTTTAAATGCACTCAAAATCCAAACTTATGCACATACTTTGTTTGGCTTAATCTACAGATTGTCATGTCTAGTCTTTTGGGTATTATGCAACGCAAACACTTCCAAAAGAGGACAAACAGAGAAACTCTCAAGTCTGAGTATGTGGGAGGGCTTATTCCAGCTTCTGCTGCCAATTTTAACACTTGAGGATACTACATGTTGAATGGGTTTATGCTTTTTTTTCCAGCACTCATTGTCTCTGAGCTGTAGTAAGGGAAAGTCTTGATCCTGACCGAAGCAAGAGAGGAATAACATAAGCTGCATAATCACTCTCAGCCTCAAATAATCTCTTAAATAAAAGATCCTAACCAGAGCAAAAATAGATGGTTTCTTGTTTTTGCACATTTACTTTGTTTTTGCTGGATGAACTTCTGAGTAAAACACAAAAGGACACAATGCCACTTAAGTTCCTAACAGTTGAGAAAACCTCCACCGTCCACACATTCAGATGGTCTTGTGTATAATCACGCTTGCTGAATAAAGGACCTAAATGCACTGTAATTAGAAAATAATGGGCCCGTTTTCATGGATGGGAGGTTTCTACTTAACATTTTCATTGGGAGCAAATGGGCTAAAGTCAAAATCAACCTGGATAGAGGCCCGTCAGACCCCAATATAAAAGTTGATCTTGGCTGTTAAAAGAGAAGAACAGTGCATGCAAGAGGTGTAATGGGCATGCTGTCTCTATTAAGGCTAACAGCTCCCATCTCCTTCAAGGTGGTCATTTAGTAGTGCTGCTCACTCAGCCTAATCAATGGTTGGAGCCGCAGCGAACCATTAAATAAAAAGGAGGCTAAAGATGAGGTGCTTCTGATTGGGGTTAATTGGATGTAATTGGAATTTATACTGTACAGTGGACGTCTCATTAAGAACACATTTAAGAATAATGTCATTTGAGCTCAGGTCATTTAACCATTTTTACACAGAAAAAGTGAGAAGCAAGACTTGGAAAAAGTGGTATAGGTGGACATAAATCTTTTTTTGTGAGTTTAAGACTTATATAGAAAAATTGGCATTGTTTTTATAAAAAAATATTAACAATAAGTAGCTGTTATTACATGTTTTAATGGTGTTTAACAAACATATTGTGCTTATCCATCTGTTTCCAACAGTTTCTGTGGGCACAGTTAATAAAATTGTTGTTTTTGAATAATCATAAAATGGTATTAAAATTGCAAGATGTCTGATTTGTAAATGTTTTTAATATTTTTTTTCCTCATCATTTCGTCCAGCTAGCATCCTGTGTTGGACGGCTTCCTCAAGCTCTGTGCCATGAGACAAGCTCAGACGGATGGATTTCACCACTAATCCGTTTGATGTAAGTGAATTTTGCTTCTAATTCGTGGGCTTGTGCACTGTATAACAAGCCAGAATCAGCAACGCATGGTTCATAAATTCACGAGGAGAGCAAGAACAAGACAGAGTGTGGGGATGAGAGAAGGGGGTAGAAGAATATGGTGTTTAACGGGAAGGCAGTATGTTTTATCAGTCACTGGCACCATTTAGCTGACAAAAATGAGCAGACCCAGCTCTGGGAATAGGGCCTAGGCACCGGGTGTTCACCAAATCCTCACAAGAAGAATATCAGCACTTCTCACATGCTGCTGCCTGATATCCACTGCTGTAGCTGAAAACTATCTCCATTGTCCAGTTTGATTGCCTGAATCAAACTGATTTACTGCAAATCCATCTGAGCTTTGATAAATCTATTACAGTTTCATTTCACTGATTTCATTAACGTGAATAAAACCAGCCATGCTTTCTGCATAACTGCCTTTTAATGGCTTGGCCCTGTCACCTGCCTCAGTATTAATCCCTCTGACTTATTGCTCTGCAGAGGGAATGAGTAATGGGTATTTGAATGTGATCAGCACAGTACAATGCAATTAAGGAACCAGTACTGTTCTGTGCCTTTAATCCTGAACTAATTTGAATTGCAGTTTGATAGCACTGTGAATCCTGCATAATTATGTAGGGTGCATATTAAACTCTGTGACAAACCAAAGAGGCCTTTAACTAGCCCTGCCAGGAGGGGAGCAGCCAGGAGAGCCACAGTAGCCAGCCATGGCACAGTGGAAGTCTCAATTACCACCGTCTTGGATGACAGGAGGAAGCCGAGAAAAGAGAAGGGGGGGGGGGGGGGGTTTGAAAATGGTTTACACTGATGTCTCTCTTTTTCCTGTCCCTAACCTTATCTGTGATGTACAAGGGTCACCCCAGCTTTGAAGAACAAATACAGTGAACATAAATGAAGAAGGTTTTGGGGATACATCACATTTAGCAGTACATTTTTTACATGTTTTTATGGCGTGTAAAAACTTATTTTCTGCAGAGCCTGGGAGCTTGAGTATCTTATCAGTTCATGGGACTGTGAAGTTGGTCCTGGGATCTGTTGGAGCTGCTCTCTCAGTTTGGGGGTCACAGTACCATGTGACCACCTGTACCACTGAGATCTTGGATCTCCTAAATTTCTCAGTTTCCTCTTTCAGTCTTTGGTATTTTGAGAGCTTCTCTTGTTCCTTTATTATGTTACTATCACTTGGAATCACTAAATCTGTCACTAGTGCATTTTGTCAACCACCTCCATTTCTGATTGATTGGTCATCACATGCTTGTTTGTCTGGATCTAGAATTTCCACATATTGATAGTCTAGTTCTGCTGATTAAAAGTGAAGCAGAAATATTTTGTTTACAGGAGCTGCCATGGTGTAATTTTGAAACCGGAGCTTGTAAACTATACAGGTGAGGGTGCACACAGTATGTTAGGTATTAAATAACTAATTACAGTTCTAAATGATAGAAATAAATAATTGAACATACAGCAGTAAGAACTTCATGAATCAACTGGAGTCAAAACTGGGAAAAAAATCACGTATTGCTCATTTGTACTTTTTATTCCAAAAGGGTCCCATTTATTTACATGTAGGAGGCGGGACTTAAAATGTATATTAGAGCCAGTTACTTGCTTTGTTTTGGTTTCAACTTCCACATTATGTTCCCATTTCTAGTCATTACACATATCTGTTTGTATTTTTGTTTCAAAGAAAAAAACAATCAAAGATGCAGTACAACACATGTGTAGCTATTATGTTGTAATTTTATTTATTTTTTATTCAAATTGAACTTTCCAGTTTTACATTTTCTTAGGCTCAAACAAGTCAAAATAAGAAAAAAATCCTTATTTTTCAAATGTACTGACAGTATATAAGTCTTGGTTTAAACAGTTGTTGCACACAATAGAAATGTATGTCCACATACAAAAAATTGTTTTGAAATTGCAATAATAAGTTTTTCAGCCAGGATTACCTTCTGTTCTGTACCAAGTTGTCTGACTTGGGGATATTTCACACCACATTGAAATGTTCTTAACAGTGAGCTATTCTACTTCACACAAGATTGAGACACAGAGTGGCAAAAAGAGAGGATGGAGTGAAGAGTGAGAAAGAGATGCAGAGACAGAGGGGAGAAGAAGAGGAAGACACACAGAGGGGGCTGCTGGCTAAATTAAGCCATTGTGACTCAAAATCCTCCTTTAATAAGGTTCATGCTGTCTACAACTTCATCATTTTCTCCTGAATGATAATTACTTTATTCAATCATGTTCAAGGTTTTAGTGAAAGCTAGCATTGATTGATTAACTTCAATTACCATGCTTGCATTTGCATAGATAAAAACTGCTTTTCAATTTGTGAGTGGCACACGGATGGAAACCCTGCCTTGATATTTGCATTTCAATGTGAACGGTGAAGGATAAAGGTGAGAGCGGGGGTCTGATCACTGCTAAGCCCTTTTCTGGTCGGCTGCGCCAGCATCTATTTTTCCATAAACACCCTTTGTTATGATGTTGGTTTGCTCACTTCATGCAGAGAGAACCAGCAGAGAGCTCTGTTTGCAGGCTGGCTTGACGGCTCTGTTGGGGGATTAGGTTGCGTTGCACTACAACTCGGTCGAGAGCTTAGGTGAGCTCAGGCTGTGGAAGTGAGCTGCTCACAGAACTGGTGCACGTCAGGCAGATGAAAAGAAGAATGTTGAGAAATTTCACACTTGAAGGAACTGTACACAGATTTGCCGAGCTAATGAATCGGTGTACAGCGGAGGAGGCATTATGAGATGATTACAGTCATCCCTTGTCTAAATCAATCATCATTATCCAGATTTAGAAACATACATACCAACATCATTTCAATTCTGCCAGCCTGTATTATTTGAGCACCCTTAACTTTTGGTCAAGCTCTTACTTCAGTGATAAAACGACTTTTTTTTTCATTTTCAGGTAACAAGATGTCTTATTTCCTGACATTCTGAAGTTTTTTGCTTCTTGCCAACTTTAAGTGATAATGGAAAAACCAACAGATACTTGTAATTGCATGATTGTAACTGGGAGACATGAGCACCTAAGTGTGAAAAAAAGTCCATCGACATTTGATCACCATGAGCTAAAATAAAAAATAATGAGTGGAGGTTCCTCTATAACATACAGAATTTCCATGTGTGCTGCGGTCCATGCTAAAAGGACTGTATAACTATACAATGAGTGAAATCACAGCTGTGCCACTTATGCACGAGTATTGGGATTACTGTCACCTTTGTCTGCATATTTGTCTTTGATTAATGTCACCCAAATGCTGTGTCTTCCAATTGAGAACCCAGTTCATTTGCATGATTTTTTGTACATGGTGCAAATTTGAGGATAAATTAGTCAGTCTCTTATCTTTGTTGGCATGGCACTGAGTGTGTGTGTTTTTTCTTCTCTTTTGACTGAAGGAAAGGAGTTTTGAAGCAATACTCCTGAAGAATTACACCTGTGAGATATGCTAATCATTAACTCAGCCATAATGATCTTATTTGCCTTCATATAGAAGAAAGAAATTAGCATTAGGTGCCCTAAATGAACAGGAGTTAATAATCAAGGCACTCATTTAACCCCCCTTATTTGTTAGTTAGAGAAACAAAACAGCAGCTTCAATATGTTTCGTTGCAGGCTGACATCAGTCGATGCGCTTAAAACATTTCGTAGTTCTGTTTCCTATTGCTGCCTTAGAGGGAAATTCCCAGATGGTGTGCTGTGATTAGATAGTTCACTTAGCTGTTTAGAAATGAGCATCTGGAATCACAGGTTGAATTAACACCACAGGTCCCTCATTTTCTCTAAATGAGTGTCATTCAATTAATCTAATTATTAGGCATGCAAAAACTGAAGTACTAATAGACTTCTATTATACCATCATTATTATCTCTTACTCACAAGTGCTTACATTTGACAAAGAGGCTTGCATAAAGAGAAACAGCCCCTAGCTTCACTCATATGCTGACGGTTTACTTACACTTAGGTGTGAAAAACTGAAAAAAAAAATGTAAAAACGTCCAGACGATGTGATTTGCATTTTTTGCTTTCTGCTGTGCAGTGAGTTTCATTTGTTCCATCCCTGGTCCAATCTGAGATAAAGTCCTGCTGGTTCTCCATTTCTCTGTGTAATCAAGTACTGATTTAGATCTAGAACACCAGCTGAATGAATTTAGGATCCTGGTAGGACTGAAAACAACCAGCATTCAGGGAACTATGGAGGAAGACTTAATTACAGCACTGTGTTAGTATCAGAATAAAACGCACCTCCGAGACACCATTAGCATCAAATACACTGATATGCTGCTTTGAAACACAGGTGGTAAGTGAAGGAAGTTAAAGAAAAAGAAGTTTTGCTGAATCAAAATGTGAGAAATTTTTCAGTGACACGAGAGTTATTACAAAAAATTTATTTTAACTCTAAAATCTTGTGATTTTTAAATGCCTTTCTTCTCTCATTTTCTGATACAAAATCATCACTAAAATCATCTGATGCAAATGTCTTGACTTATGTCCCCCTCCTACGTCTATATGGAGCCCCCCGCTAGCCGGAAGGACCCTCTCCCCAGGCTAGAGTGGCTCCTGCTGGGACTGTTGAGCCCTGGTGGGGAAGAGAAGGAGGCTGAGAAAGCATTGGAAGGAGGAGGGGGTTACCCAGACCTGGAGAACATTATGAGGACTCCCCCTCCCCAAACCTTACCCATCACCCTCCACCCCATCTCAGTCTCTGATCTTCTGTCCCTTCATTCCCTCCCCCCACGTTCTGACAGACTCTCTTCCTGCTGTTTGCGTAGATATATGTGTCTGTGCACTTGTCTCCATATGGGCTTTTCCAGTGGATGCATGTGTCAGGTAAAGACAATGCACGTGCGCTTTCATTCATGCTGCTTACTGTATATGTGAGGGGGGCCTGTAACTGAAAAAGAAAGAGACAAAAAGATCAGTCATGATGAAAAACAACAAATCTACTGCTTAAAAGAAAATTTAATCAACCTACAAGCTGCTCTTTAAATCCATCAGCTGATAAAAATAAATTATAAGCATTTAATATCATAATTTCAACCGTTTGGTGAGGAGTTTTGTTACAAGTTTATGGACAAAAAATATCTTAATTAAGACGACAACATGTATCCAGAAGGTATGTGGTTTATTTTCACACCATCTATGCCCTTCAAACCCGTCACAAGTACTGTACTTTCTCGTAGTCTCGCAAAGGGAAATCCCCACGTGTCCTTTTATTTTGAAACTTCCAGGTATGTTAACATTTCACGAACGTCTGATTTCCTGTCTGGTCCGAACTAAACTGCTGAACTTGACGCATTTTAGAAGCGTACCATGTAAAAAATGGAACTGCAATGTAATGCTCATGACACTACGTTCCCACTTTGCACAAAGCAGCGCAGTGGGAACGGTCTCATTGACTTTAATGGCAGCTATCAGCCGCGTATTACGCATCACTAACGTTGCATGTCTGTTAAGAAGAGGTTGGACTTAAGATAACAAATTCTGATCGGATAGTCCAAGACCATATTAGATTACTCCCATGTTAAAACAACTTTAATTTTAAAACATCCCAGTAGTACACATGAAATCTACCTTTTAAACTTTACCAGTACTAAATTTTTATTTTATTTTTATTTTATTTTATTTTATTTTATTTTATTTTATTTTATTTTATTTTATTTTATTTTATTTTATTTTATTTTATTTTATTTTATTTTATTTTATTTTATTTTATTTTACTGTTTTCTAAATCTATGTTTTCATATGCTTAAACACTCGCCCACCCACTTTAACAGGCCTTCTATAAGTCACACTTCAGTCAGTCTATAATGCAAACACGTGGGCAACTTAATTCACAAAGAAGAGATACCAATTTCTTCTCACCAAGCGATATATCAAGGATGTTAAACAAAGCAAACAGTGGCATCGAATTCTGATGGCGCAAGCTAAGCCTGCAATTTAAACCTTCCCTCAGAAGAAAGAAGTTTGCTTCAAATATATTCCTGGCTGAAAAAGAGCATATTGTGTTATCATAAGAGTGTGTTTACCTAGTGAATCTACATATGGCTATCTAATATCTTTGTGCCATTGAGCAGGTTGGAAGCTGGAGTCCCAGGGGTTTCAAGGCTGGGATTATGCATGGCAGGGGGTTGAACTATTGCCCCTGTGTGATTGAAAGACCCCTACCAGCTTAGGCCCTGTTTATTGTACATTTGCATTGCTCAGTTCCATGAGACTGCTGGGAACTATCAGCAGCCAGGCAGCTCATATCTGGGATACTATAATTCTGTTTCCTCTGGATTCCCCCTCTTATGCCTCCCAGCGTTCAGGAGAGACTGAAGGCTTATGGGCAATCACTGAGTCTGATTGACCAGGATATGCTCTGATCAATATCTCACACCAAGCCCCACACGATAGGAAGGAAAAAAAACAAATTAAGTGTTTGTGTATTTAAAGTCAGTATTTACACTGGCATTCAAGATTCAATACCGAAGCACTTCTTTCTTATCTGGATTAATGAGAAGACAGCTGATCTGAATCTACATCAAGCCTCTCTTTGCTTTGCTCTTGAAGAACTGTGAGATTACTGAAACCATTTTGAAATCTGTTTGATGTTTTGTGTCAGTCAGTGGCTTCCCGAATCATCTCTTACCACTGAGGAGCAGATCTATTAATAAAGATAATTGCATTTGGATCCATGCCCTGAAGTGGTCAACTATGCAATTTCACTAATTCATCCTGGTGAAAGGTTGACCTTAAGAAATGTAATTACACATACACACACACACCTCGGTTACACAAGAGCCCATGAGGTGCGCAAAACATTTACTGGTTGAAGAAGGTATAATTACCAGAAAACAATTAGCCCATTTTAGTGGCTGTTTGTAGGAGAGTTTGTTTCAAGCACTGCTTCTGGCTTTGAACAAACAACTGATCTTAAAAACTCTTTTACTTAATTGCAAATTGAAAATGTTGATGCCAAAATAAAACTCGAATCATTTGTTGATTATTTTCTTATAAACTAGGTTATACTTCAAGCCCAAATGCTCAAATTCAAGTTTAATTGTATCAGTATTGTGACTCACCTGCGTCTTTTTAAGTTGTACAGTGGGGATCTGCATTGCTTTGACACGATCACGTGGAATTAAGTGGTTTGGAGTAACCTGGTATAAACACAAATCATTTATGAATTTTAATAGGTCCACCCATGCCTCATAACTATGCATGACTTCATACTTTCATAATTGACAGGAAATATGAACTGGGGCAAAGGGTCGCCCATTAGAATGACTTTTCATTTAATTTTTTGACAGCCCAATACACAAATGCGGTGTCGGATATCTTGGGCATATTCATGTAGTGTGCAGGAACCTTTCGGGTGAAGTCTAGCAGTAATCCCCCCAGGCCATGACCACCTTGCGTATAATTACACAGTACTACGTTTTTTAGTAGTAAAGTAGATCAAAAATACAGTTTGTTCATTACTGTATTGTTGAATAGGCTGTTGTTCTGAAGCATTTCGGTGATAAACAGTGAAACTCACAAGCACAAAAGCTTTTGCACTGCAGATAGAACAGCTGCAACAGCAGGTATATTCACAAGAATGAATGTGGACATGCAATTTGAGAAAACATGAAGAGCTGCCTTTTGCCCAGTGACCCCACCCTCACTTTTGTTTTCCCAACACCTACCCTGACCGAAGCTGTTCTGTAGCTGAGAGGTGCTCAACACAATGGAACAATATAACGTGGGAGGCTGAGGAATGTGGGCTCCATCACCCTCCTTTTAGCGCAAGCTGTAACTCATTGTATCCCTAAGATGTAAATCTACACCTCTGGGCTGTAAAAGTGATACAAAGAAGCTTCTTGACTGAGAAAATTAACATTCATCCCACTCGCAATTAAGCAGACAGACTGACATTGTAGCTCCTACATGGTGGCAACACTGGGGGCTTTGTTGACATGGCGTCTGGACAGAGGGAAATCTAGAGGAAAATATTTTCAACTGAGTCATCGACCGGACCTTGGTATCTGGACTGGAGTCTGCATGCAAAACAAGATGCTTTAATTTGGCTTTTACTTCAGTTTTATAATCATCTTTACAC
>SSNP01000002.1:3259046-3290254 GCA_006937955.1 Pachypanchax playfairii | reverse complement strand
GTTTATGCAAACTGTTTTCTAAGCTTTTACACGGCCTACAACACTACAGCAGATACATCTAACAAGTAATATTCCAACTTGAAGTTTTACACACTGAACTGGAAATGTCATAGTTTGCCAGCTCCACAGCTGATTGCCAATGCAAAAAAAAAGTAAAATCTAAAAATCTATATTGAAAAGATTACCATAAAAAATTCATATCAAAATGGTTTATACAAATACAGTTTTTACTTTTTCATGTTTTGGCTGCTGTACATTTTGCATTATATGGTTCTTTACTTGAATGTCTATGGTTATCTGCAGCAGAAACTTGTATCTATCTGTAACATGTCCTGAATTTCCTATTTCACCCAGTTCACAATAATTACTGAAAAACATTTGAGACTAGCCTATTTATGCATTTTTTATGATGTCATCAGTCAATATTTTTTCTTCCTGGATGTTTTCAGTTATTTATTTCTAGACACTAAAATTACAGTTTTGAACTGTGTTTGTGCTCGTTAATGTTTTTTTAAACATGTAATTCCCTCAAAGGTTTTCATTTGTCTATTCAAGGGAACAACAACAACAACATGCATTTTACTTTACACATCTTTAACAAACACATGTAGATTACACATACACAGAATACATAGACATTACCAGTGGATGGAGGCCTATGGAGTACATGTCGTAGCTTGTAGGCAAATAAACCAAAAATACCCAAACATGTAAAGGAAAATAGATTTTGAATAGCAGCCCATTGGAGTGACAACTGTGCATAAAGAGTTGGAGATGTTTAAGTGACAGAAATTATTTTTGTATCTGCCCCCGCTGTGACCAGCTGATGGTTTGTTAATCTGGTCAGAACTATTTCTATTAAATTGTTCAGAACTTTTCATAGAATCCCACTTCAAATATCTGAACAACCCATGTGTGACAACAAAGTCTGGTCTAATTGATCTATAGTAGATGACGTTTGTGCCATTATCAACTACTTAACATGAAGCTAACAAATAAAATGACACAGACCAAACGAACGGAGGATAAAAACATCCCTCCAGAGAAGAACCAGCTGTACTAAGCATTATGGCAAGTATCAAACAGACACTCACAACTCATATCTCGTTAACACTGGACATAAGAATGCCTTACTGAAAGCATGCATACATTACCATCTGCTGCTTTTAATCCCTGACAGTTACAGTAGTGGCATGTTTTGGTAAAAGGATATCATTAATCATGGGTATAATCAGATGACATCAGGTCATGGCCCACTAAGTGTGTTTTCCTCATTATGGTAATATGGAGGAGAGGGGTGTGTGTTTCCGCTGATTTTTTTTTCTTACTTTGACACCTCTTTTCATGTCGCCCTACTCCTCACAGTGGAGTAGGAGGAGATTAGGAATGCAGGAATCTTGTCTTTCACAGTAACTTTTGAAATGATGCTTCAAAGTGATTAAAATGCAGATCGAATCACAACAGCTTGAACTTATAGACAGACCAAAAGTATTTCTGTTAGAGCACAAAATAAACTTAAAGGCTTTTTTCTGTCTCTTTGATTTTGAAGTTTGTGGTTTTGATTGCGTGCGATTATGGTCAGGAGAATGACCTTTAGTGGCAACCGTATTGTAATGTAATGAGGTGTCAGTTGGCAGGAGTACAGTGATGAGACAAGGCCAGGCAACCAGCGGTTATAGCATCGATCCGCCGGCACAGTGAGTATAGGAGAGAATCTGAAATATTGCAACGCCTCGTTCTCTCAATGCACAAGTGGTTGTTTGATCCTGTTAAGCTGGTCTGAGTTGTAAGTACAAAAAGAACAAGACTAAATGTTTGTTTTTTGCCCCAAATTATGCAGGATTATAATAAATATGTCATAAATACAGCAAAAAATTTAGCTCTGCAACTTAGGAGTATGACAGATTTAGATCACATTAAAGATGATTAAAGAGGAAAGGATGAAAAACAATTGGAGTGGAGGTGAAAGTGGAGGTGTTGCAGATTGATATGGTGATGGATTCTCTTACCTCCACCTTCTCATTAACTCTGGCCAGGGTAATATGACCAGGGAGAGATTTTCACCTCCTACTTCAGCATTAACACCAAGTCTCTAAGCCCTGCTTGGTAAGCCCTAACTCGTAAAGCACAATTAACTGGACCAATCAGACGGGCTTAAAGTCACTCCTCTAGTGCCTTAACTTCTAATTAACCAAAATACATCATCAGCGATGAATCAGCCCTGTGGATTTCAATCATAATCATAGTCACTCATAAAGTAGTAATTTTCTGTGACTTTTTCCTCAAGGACTACTTGGTGTAATTTGTATAATAGGAATTAAAAATCTATATTTCTGTCAAGACTGTTTTTTTTAAGAATATAGAAAGAGAGTACATTTAAAAGTAAATCTTTAGTTGAATGTGATCTGAGGTTGTACTGACTAGTTTATCTCTGGGGTTTGAGCCTTAACTATGGAAGCAGAGCACCAGTGAAACATTAATCACCTAAGTATTATGGCTGATATTCTTGGACAGCACATTAATTCAGGTGGCTATTAGGCTGCCTTGCAGCCAACCTTCAAAAAAAGGTCCACATTGAAATTCAGTTGACAGTGCACAGTATGCAAAAAACTAACTACATCCCAACAATAAGCAAAACAAATTGCATATATGAAAATTACCAATATGTAAGAGTGTATAGTGGAACCATTTCTGCAGAATTCTGTGGGCTTCAGCAAGGCCATGTTCTGGACTGGCATCATGTCTTCTGTGTATTCCTTGTCAACAGACAGACACTCTACCTGTAGATGGAAATAAGAAAAAAGGCAGAAGAAACGCCAATTAGACTGGCTCGTTCTCCTGCACTCTCTCAGAAAAGCCCAGCTCTGCTAAAGGTCAGCCTGAAATTTGAATGACAGGGCCAAAGTCTTTTACTCATAATTTTTGTGTTTGCAATAGATTTCAGAGCAATTCACAGCCTTAAAGGCCTTAAGTGGAACAGCAATTAATTGTAATGAATAATCTGACAAATCTGGTTGACATATGGCCGCTAATACTCCTCCTTTCTAGAGGGAGCAGTGGAGGGATTAGATTACCTCAAATGAAATCTGGGAGCACGGTGCCATCTGCATGTACTGGGAGAGGCAGCACACGTAGAACAGGACGTGGGTGAAACTGGGGTCTGCTCCCTTTCACATGAGTTCCCTCAACCTCACCACCAACTGATTTGGGAATAGAGCCCCCCCCCCTCCAAATGTTATTGAGCCAGCTGCCTCTCGCAAAATAAAATGCAATAATGCCGTGCCGTTGCCAAAATCGAACCTGCTGAGAAAAGCAAACAAACATGACAGAAGTGATAAGTGTTAAGTAAACATATAAACAACACCACCACCATGTCAAACCATCTGAGCGCAAGGAGGTCCTAACTTTATTAAAAGCATTTAGACATGATGAATCATCACACCACATGCACAGCTCATTATTATTAGTTTGGCAAGTTTTAGGATGTAAAAGGCAGATGTAAGGGGTCTATTTAACAGTGATAGAACTCCACAAAAAAACAAAAACTAATCATTTTAATAACATAATAACCAAAAACAAATTTAGCATCTGCTCACAAGGAGAATTGTATCATTTAATGATTGTTAGAGGGACTGTGTTTAGATTACTTTAAATAGGCTCAGTGAAGTATAAATAGCCCAGTCCTCAGCTCTGTAAAACAATGTATTGCTGGGAGTGTGCCGCTGTAACAACATGGGTAGATGGGTGTAGTATAGCCTCACACGATAAACTCCTGCTAAATGCTGATAAAGAATTCTGGAGGATAGCTAATAGCAACCAGCTGATAGAAGCAAATGAATGAGCTTAGTCAAATACAAAGGGGAGACATTGTGTTTATAATCTAATAAGGCAACATGAAGCACAGAAGAAACCTCCTACAGAGATACCTTGCATTCTAAATCCTATTAAATCAAATACTACTGCACATTTTGTTTTTATTTGTATTATTTGCTTATTTTATTCTGCAGTACCACATTTATCTGTAACAAAGCTCTACATGCTGAAGTGCATTTGCATGATAAGACTTATAGTACATGGAATATCTTTTTTTTTTTTAGTAGTTGTAAGTTTGACCTGAGAAAAGAACTAAATTTTTAGTCATGTTGCCATAACATGCTGTACCATTGCAGGGGTGTGAAGTAATTCACAGAGAGAAACTGATGGGCAGAGGTGGCAATGTGAGACAGTTCCTCTGCTCAACCATCATCAAACTCACCTGGAAAACACGCACTAATCACCTCATCCAAAGGCAGCGGGTGTCGGCAAAGATTATCAGTCACCGTTTGCTGCTTTATGATCATCACTTTAGCCTCGCTGGAACTCTGATACAGAACAATTGGCTCCAGTAACTCCACCTGACAGGAGGGGGAAAACAGCAAAACACAATCACTCTTTTCTTCTTATAAAATACATTCTGAGCTGATAGTTCAGGGGGCAGGTCCCTTATTTAATTGCCGGAATGGAATAAAGAACGTTTTCCGAGAGGTGCTGGTGTGTGGCTAGCATAATTGCCAGGGAACAGGTCTTAATTTAAACAGGGGGTAATTATCATGCAGAGCATACCCACCCAGAATGTTTGCATAACTATCACAAGCGTTTTCATAAATGATGCTTTAATTAGTCTTAATTAGAATTTGTTTAAGTCAGCAGGGAATGCAGGGCCCGTGAAATGATGTATGTAATAAGCATCAGGCCCCGCTCTGTTTTTTTCCTCCTTACTTGGGGAATAGAGCTGACAAAATCACATCACATTAAATTGATTCAGTCAGAATTAAAATTCTTATGGTATTAATTAAATGTGGGAAGATCTCATTAGCAGGCTGTGTGGTGAGGGAGAGACCCTCTCTGCCAGCAGATGTGACAGTGTCAGAGCTGCTGTACATGCTCACCATTAGGGCCTCTAGACAAGGGAAAAGTGACGATGGAGAGGGAAAGGGAAGAAGGAAGGAAGGAGGTGAGGAAGGATAAAGAGAGAATGACAGAAGACAAAAGCAAAAGTAAAGCATGTAAAACAGATGAAAGATAAAAGGAAGTAAAAAAGGAGTTTAAGGGAGAAAGGGTGATAAAAGGAGAGGTAGAGAAAGCTGCATGTCTGTGGCTGTGTGAGGAGAAGGAAAGCGAGGTGGCAGCATATTAATGGGCTGTGGGCTCCTGACCATCTATAGCTTTATTTAGCTTCATTTGGTCTATTTGGCTCGAGGAATTCAATAAGAGGAGAGCTAATGACTTGACCAGATACCCTGTTATCAGCACTGATGAGACACTCTCTCTGCTTGACTCTTTATACAGCTACAGTAGTTTAATGGGCCTCTGGAAGATTGCTGCAGAGAGTGCAGACCTTCCCTGTGGAAATACCGAACATGATTGTGCCTCTGGGAGATTTGCTTGTCCCTTACAGAGCTCACCTGATCCCACCGAATCATTATTGACACACTTAAGAAGGTGAGCTGCAAAACAGCCAACTGATGCATGCAGATTTTTTTTTTTTCTCCTCCATCTTTTTGTGTTCTAACTTTGTCATATCTTAGGTGGCATTATCAGGTGAGTTAGGGATGTGGGCAAAGTTAACAGAGGAATAAAATGAAAAAAAAAGGAAAAAAAAGATGCTACACTTAGAGTCACATATTCAGATGGCAGATATTTCCAACATGGGTCAGGAAACAGTCTGGATCATGTGTTCCCAAGACTAAACAACACTGAGTACTTTTTTATTGTCAATAAAATCTAAATTTCTAAAAGAGATCTTTTTTTATATATCTAAAATGGCTCTGTAAAACACCTAAGGCCTACAGTATATGAGGCAAGCATTGTAAACACTGGCAACCCTGCCCTGAATAGAATCCAATGAAAATGATAATGGAGGAAACAATGGCTTCAGGCAATGTAGCAGCAACCCAGCACTCCCAGTGTTACAAGGCATCACTTTCCCTTTATTAGGAGTAAGCATGACTGTTAGTAGGTCCTGCATAAATATTTGGGGTAAATACACAGTATATCATTTTTCTTCACACTTGAATTGCATTATGATTTCCATGCAGACTCAGGTGAACAGGGGTCAGGGGACTAAATTAAGTGGGTCCTGGAAGCAGCTGCAATGGTTTCTCTCTTTAACCATGCTTGGCTGGTTAAGCTATCAAAAGCCGCTTGTACATGCATCATAAAAAACACTGTGTGTGTGTTTAAAATGATATTAAAATACTGTTGACCCCTAAAATTAGAAAGGGAAACGTGCAACTCTTTGCATGGCAATTATTTCATGTCCATCCAGAGCACAGTAGAGTGGGGACGTTTGACAGAGGCCCCCTTGAAAATTTATTGACAGACATAGAAGTGAGGGGTTTCAGTTATGACAATGGGGCGTGATGACATCACATCATAAAAGTCTTCTGCAGGGTCAGTCAGCATACACCACGCGGCTTGAGTCTTTGTGTTTGCTATGCATGAATATATAAAAGATAGAGTAGGTTAGGGGTTGACATCGCTTCCCTGTGATGTATTGTCTCTTCCACTGCTATGCTAAGTGTTTTTTTTTTCTTTCTTTTCTTTTGGTGTGTCTCTGTTTGTTCCTGCCTTTAGTTTAAAATGATCCAGTCTGACACACTGAAGGTGGAAAAAGTACAATAAATGGCAACTGTAATAATTACCCTATTTGGTTAAGTGTAATTCGTTATTCACAATTTAGAAATTTAATGTAGAAGATCTTCTTTTTTTTAATGACAGCAGCTTGACTATAGCAATGGTGAAATTTGAATAGACTTTTTAGAAATTCATTTCAAAAATATAAAATAAGATTTTAAAAAAGGAGTTTATTAAAAAACAGCTCATTGTGGTTTTTTCCAGTCTCCATTAACACTTTAAGACATGATACACAAAATAATAGTCAGAAAATTCTATTTGAACTATTTACTGGCTAATTGTAAAGCAATTGCATGACTGTATTATATTTTATTGTGGCCCAATTTTATTGCTGGACATAAACAATAAAATTGGCACTTACCTGGTGTAGTTCTTTCAGCCCCCACAAGAGGACAGAAGAATTGTTTTGGATTTCATACAGCTGGTTTTGGAGATATTAATCCTGTGAAGGATGTGGGGATCTTACATATGAGTATGTCAAATGATACGTTCAGCATTATTAGGTTAGATAAATCTGTAGTTGGATTAAAGTAGAAGCTCACTTGGCTGCAACTGTTGGCAGAAAAATGCAAACAGTTCTCAACTTCCTCTTGAGAGTCGCAAGATTCTCTCTTATTGTCTCTGGATTTCTGAGCATGCAATAAAATTGCAAGACAGTTTTTTTTTTTTATCTAACATGGGATCTCTGATCAAACTACTAAATTTAGTTTAATTTGGTCGGAAACTTCAACAAATGTGAGATAAAGTTTGCTGACCTCTAAAAGCATAAATTAAATGTGATTCCAACTGAAATTTTGAGCATTTTTTTATGATTTCATTTTAATGTAACAGTCACAAACAGCTTTAGCCCAGTGAGAAACAGGCTCGGACAGTTATGGACAAGGTTGTAAATGGATGGACAAGTGTAGTAAATGCTGGACTGACATTTCTTTCATCCAGATAAATATAGAAAATGTCCAGCACAAAATTAGATGTTATATGATGACATTTTTATTCAGTTTGACACTTAAAAACTCTGCAAAAATGTAAGATAAGCATTATTTTATTTTGTTTATTTTTTTTTTTAGTTTCAAAACTTTTACATCCTTCAATAAATATGTAATTTATTTAATTTAAAACATTCATATCAGTTACTTTACTCGCTGTATGTTGATGATGAAACTTAGTACAGGCCATTATGATAATGTAGCTTACTTAAAATAATTAGCCGTTGTATATTCATTAGCCTTTTAATTGGTTAACTCTGGGGACTGCGAGCAATTTCAGTCAGTCAAATACACTAATCACACACTCGCACACACACCAGTTCCACACACAGGGAGAAAGCAGTAACCTCCCTCTGAACTTTTATAGAGCACTCTCGCTCCAATCTCACTCCAGCTTTCAATACAGCTGTCAGTTTTTGCCAGAAAAGTAAGCTTTAACTCAGAATTTGCAGCTTTGTCCTTAGTGAGAGGAAGTACCTGTGACATCTGCACTAACATGCTGGGATAATCCTCCATGTGATTGTCAGACAAATTGGGGGTCAGCAGCATTGCAGACAGGGGAACGTGGCGAGGGACATGGAGGAAATGTTCAATCGTGGGCCAGCCCATTCGGGAGCCTCCCTTTTCAACCGCTCCAGCCCACGGTTCATCTCTCTTTTCGCGCTCTCGCTCTCTCTTTCTCTGCTCACAGCTGCCGGGCTTCCACTGGGAGGAAGCTGTATTATGGCTGGGTTAATTTACTGATTAATATCCAGCCACTAGATCCAGCTTTCCCCAGATGGCCAATTAAAAACTACAACTGGCAGTATGCTTAGGCCTGACAGCAGGTTGCCCAGGGCCGGAGGCTGTAACAGAAGGTGTGGGTCCTGTTTGGGCCCGAAAAAGAGCCGTTGACTATCTCTTTCTTTGACTTTTTGCACCAGTCGTACAAACTAAAGAAGTGTGCAGAAAACAAGAGGAAGTGTTGGCCTGCTGAAAGGACACCAACTCTGTATTAATGCCTGAAAAGCTACTATTAGGGTAACTACACAAATAAATCTAGAATGAACATTTTTGGGGGGATAAATGTCTTGTTTACATTTAAATCTTGCAAATGAGTAGATTGAAATCAATAATCGATGTAAAAGAAGATAGATTGTTGATATTTATATACAAATAGAAATCAAATACAAATCTATACATTTCATTGAGGCATTTTTGGATGTTTTCACAAAAATAGACCTAAACAAATAGAATATATATATATATATATTCTATTTGTTTAGGTCTATTTTTGTATATATGTACAGTGGGGCAAAAAAGTATTTAGTCAGCCACCAATTGTGTAAGTTCTCCCACTTAAAAAGATCAGAGAGGCCTGTAATTTTCATCATAGGTATACCTCAACTATGAGAGACAAAATGAGGAAAAAAAATCCAGAAAATCACATTATCTGATTTTTAAAGAATTTATTTGCAAATTATGGTGGAAAATAAGTATTTGGTCACCTACAAACAAATAAGATTTCTGGCTTTCACAGACCTGTAACTTCTTTAAGAGGCTCCTCGGTCCTCCACTCGTTACCTGTATTAATGGCACCTGTGTGAACTCGTTATCAGTATAAAAGACACCTGTCCACAACCTCAAACAGTCACGCTCCAAACTCCACTATGGCCAAGACCAAAGAGCTGTCAAAGGACACCAGAAACAAAATTGTAGACCTTCACCAGGCTGGGAAGACTGAATCTGCAATAGGTAAGCAGCTTGGTGTGAAGAAATCAACTGTGGGAGCAATTATTAGAAAATGGAAGACATACAAGACCACTGATAATCTCCCTCGATCTGGGGCTCCACGCAAGATCTCACCCCGTGGGGTCAAAATGATCACAAGAACGGTGAGCAAAAATCCCAGAACCACACGGAGGGACCTAGTGAATGACCTGCAGAGAGCTGGGACCAAAGTAACAAAGGCTACCATCAGTAACACACTACGCCGCCAGGGACTCAAATCCTGCAGTGCCAGACGTGTCCCCCTGCTGAAGCCAGGACACGTCCAGGCCCGTCTGCGGTTTGCTAGAGAGCATTTGGATGATCCAGAAGAGGATTGGGAGAACATCATATGGTCAGATGAAACCAAAATAGAACTTTTTGGTAGAAACTCAACTTGTCGTGTTTGGAGGGGAAAGAATGCTGAGTTGGATCCAAAGAACACCATACCTACTGTAAAGCATGGGGGTGGAAACATCATGCTTTGGGGCTGTTTTTCTGCAAGGGGACCAGGACGACTGATCCGTGTAAAGGAAAGAATGAATGGGGCCATGTATCGTAAGATTTTGAGTGAAAACCTCCTTCCATCAGCAAGGGCATTGAAAATGAGACGTGGCTGGGTCTTTCAGCATGACAATGATCCCAAACACACCGCCCGGGCAACGAAGGAGTGGCTTCGTAAGAAGCATTTCAAGGTCCTGGAGTGGCCTAGCCAGTCTCCAGATCTCAACCCCATAGAAAATCTCTGGAGGGAGTTGAAAGTCCGTGTTGCCCAGCGTCAGCCCCAAAACATCACTGCTCTAGAGGAGATCTGCATGGAGGAATGGGCCAAAATACCAGCAACAGTGTGTGAAAACCTTGTGAAGACTTACAGAAAACGTTTGACCTCTGTCATTGCCAACAAAGGCTATATAACAAAGTATTGAGATTAACTTTTGTTATTGACCAAATACTTATTTTCCACCATAATTTGCAAATAAATTCTTTAAAAATCAGACAATGTGATTTTCTGGATTTTTTTTCCTCATTTTGTCTCTCATAGTTGAGGTATACCTATGATGAAAATTACAGGCCTCTCTGATCTTTTTAAGTGGGAGAACTTACACAATTGGTGGCTGACTAAATACTTTTTTGCCCCACTGTATGTATATGTATATATGTATATATATATATATATAAGGTTTTTTTGACACATTTCTGTCTCTTCCACTGATTGTGGATAAGTTTGAATAAAGAAAATTACTGAACTTATCTTCCTTAAGTCAAAATGCCAGACACTTACAAATTTAATGAATAATTGCATCAGTAAGTTCACATTAAATTGAACTTGATTTGTAAAAAACGTCTTAAAACGATCAATGATTATAACCAACAGACATCTAAATAAAAATGTGTAACATAAATTAATGATCATCTCTGGCACGTTTCAGCTAAAAGCTAAAGATATTCTGAATTTTACCAGTAATTAAAACCCTATCATACAGCCTGAAATGGAAAAGTGTTAATTTCTCTATAATAACTCGCACATTATGAGACAGCGCTATATTTAGGCAGAGGCCGTCTGAATACAGGTCTTGTTTTAGTGCTGACACAAACCTTATAAATGGGATAGGGTCACCATGGAAACACTGTAAATACAATGGCTGCTGCTCCTCTTGTGGGAAGGGTAATTAATAACTGAATTATAGAATGAGACAGAGAGCCAGACGGACCCATGCAGATTCTTCAGTTGCCTGATAAAGGCGACTTTAACACAAACAGTTTTACTTCTACTGGGTCAGCTAAACTAGAGATATCTGGGCCATCTCTGTTCAAAGAGAAAAAGGCCACGAATAGAATTGATGGCCCGTTTCATTATGTAATTGCCTCTTTAACTTGTTCGGAGCAATCGCTCTTTAAACTCAAGCTCAAGGTAATATATGCAAAGATATGAGGGCAGTCTTGCAGACAGATAATTTAGTAAATAGCTGTAATCTTTGCATCACCTTTAACCACCCCAGAGCTGGCTAATATGTCATCTTAAAACTGTGGAGCTCAAGAAATGAAGTATGGTACATAAAAACTGATCTGCTACAGGAATGAAGTGTACATCAACACGGAGCGTTAGCTATCACACACAATAAAGAGACAGGGGTTTTCCTGCCGCTGCCACTGCTGTGGACAGCAAAAGCATGGAACAAGGCTCAAGACATCCTTTAAGCTGCCACCCTCAGTGTCGGGGTACAAGGTGCACAAAGCTGGATATGATTACCTAGAAAGGAGTGATGCTTCCTGCCCTTCAACCCTTGAACTTACGGTGTACCCTACATAGAATCAAAGTAAACACCAAGCTACTGCTCAGAGCCTCTGAAGTGGGTAGATGTGAGAACACAACACGAGTGACCCGTTTCCTTTCATTTCCCTCTTCATAAAGATCCCCACAAATGAAAAAAAAAAATGCAATGCAACACACAAAGCAGTGGCGAGGAAGGCTACGCTCTTATTGAAGGGTCAGTTGTAGGATCACTTCGAGAAGGTCACCAAAGAGCCCAAATTCACACCCCATAATTGAGTAACAGGGGTCGCTGATTACTAGCGGCAGAGCTTAGAGGAGCACTGGACAGTGGTTGGAGTTGCTCATCTCGTGCCGAACAGGAAAACAAAACAAGCCAGTGGAAGAGGGGCTCTGTAAAAGACAGGATATTGGATGATCTTCCCAGGTCCACCACCGTGATAAAGAATGAAGAATTAATTAACTGAGCTGCTGCATCCAACGGGAGCCACTATATCAGAGAAGCAGAGAGTGAGAATTCCTTTATGTAATTAGATCAATTGGGCATGAAGAGAAGAGGCTTCATCGAAGAGCAGTGTGTGGTTCTGAAGTGGGATCCCTGACTGCGCTTTGATTACCTTCTGATTGTTAATGCAAAATTGGACAGAGCCACAGTGGTATAAATCCCTTCTTCTGTCATCATGAGTTTGGAGGATGGTATTGTGCTTACTCTCCAATGTGAAAAGCTTAGCTTTGAGGAAAAGCTCCACCCAAATGTGTATCATAAATAGTTTTTATAGCGAATGTGTGTGTCACATTAAAATCATTAGAGGTAATTAACTGTGTCTCTGATAATTCACCTGAGTGCATCGTGTCCATTTATTTGGCCTGTAAATTACATTTAGATGGATTTGCTATTTTGAAAAAGCCCTTTTCATATGAGGCTATGTCATTTTTTTGTTATTTTTTTATTTTTTATCATCACACTGTTTAGTACTGGCCTGAACATGCCTGTGATTTATTCTGTAATGTCTGAAAAAGACTCATTTAAACAAAACAATGATCTAAAAAATGTTTAAAAAGCACAGTAATTGTTCTGCAACTTATTCGATGGGAAACTACTTTTTCTGAAGTATAGGCTTAGAGATTGATATGTGTGTGTATGTGTGTGTTGGGGGGGGGTTGTGTCCCAACATAAGCGTCCCAGGGGAGCTGATAGCGTGGCCCAGTGGAGCAGTAGAGTGCCACTGTCTTTGTCTGTCTCCTTACACCTCGAGTCGAGGACATCCGTGAGGGATGGGTCTCATCGTCCGGGGGAAACGACTTGTGTCGGCCGCCCACACTGCGCCTCCTCTGTGTGAAATTGGCTGAGAGGATGTAGACATATTCCATGCACTGATCCATGGCTGAGTATAAACAAGAGAGGATCTCGCTTTCACTCTCAGAAGGTCAGGAAGCTTCCCCGTGAAACAGTAAGTGACACAGCCTCTCCCGCGCTCGCTAACAGTCTGACCGGTGGAACTTGACCCTCCTTTCTCCCCCCTTTTTTTCTGCTTTTGCCATCATTATGATGGCAGATTCATCCTCTCTCAGCAGGGTGCACTGATATTTAGTGGCTGGGTATGCCAACTTAATCAACGGCTCTGAAAATCACGAGAAGGGATTGATCTGCAAATGCATTCAGCTATGAAAAGCATTGAACACCTGTACCATCAAACGTCAAAACACTCGTCTAAGTCCTGTGCCAGGACTTCAGTAACGCTGCAGAAGAAGAAAAAAAATCAACTACTGTTAGATCCTCATTTCATCACTGATACTGACCACTCGGTTGTGCCTGAAGTCTGACTGCAGCTGAAATAAAATGAACTGCGGATGACATGAATGTAATTAAAGTGGCTGACACTTTTATGCTGGGTAATGGGAGTCCAGGGCCCAGCTATTCCCTGACGAGCCTCTCTCACAGTATGGAGTATGTTTTAATTCCACCGTGCACGGCAACTTTAACGCATGGCCTTCATGGAGATGTAATATTGATGTGTAAATAGGATAAATGCCAACAACCAGGGCTTTAAAGGTCCGTAGGAAATAAACACTACCTATAATACAAAACATATAAATCGCTCGAGCACTGTAAAACATTCAGCACAGTATATACTATAGCTCTGTGTGCAGCTTTAGCAGACCATAAACATAATGTAGCTTCAAATATACAACTATTATTCTCCTTAAATTAAAACCGAAGACATTTACTTTTGCTTGAAGCAAAAATTGTTTTTCAGTTTTGTTTACAAATAAAAATCATGACTATAGCTCTAAAACAAAAAGAGTAGAGCTTTTTATTGTGAAATTTGCTTCAGTGGTATTGTAATCTATCCTAAGGAGGCAAAACTTATTAGCCGTGTTGTGCATTACGCAGAGAGTATAAAAACTGTTAGGCTTTGTGGAGTCAGTAATGTATTTGTTAACGCAGGTAGGAAGAACTGAGCTTTTAGATCACAGTGGGGCAGATAATGAAGAAGTTAATAAGAGAAATGGTACTCTGAAATGTTCCTGAACCATGCAGGTCCCACAATTTAATCTGTAATAAATAATCTGGCATCATTGCAAGATGGCATCTCATAATGGCAAATGAAATATGCTGGTATGATAGGTACAATAAATCTGGATTTTCCTATGGTTCCCTCAGGCTAGGACAATATGCAACTATAGTGCTCTCTGTCAGGAAGAGCAGATCTCAGAGCCGTCATAAAATCTAAATGGGCACTAATTAGGCAAGCCTTCCCTCTCACACTTACTATTTCTATTGACATTTTCAGCACACCACCCCCCCTCCTTCCCCCTGCACTCCTATAAGTCACAGAGAAAAGAACTCCCAGGATTGCAGAGCACAAAGCTGTTAAAGGGAAGTTAAACTTAGCTGTAATGAACAAATTTGCCCTCCCTTGCAGTACTGTTTCTTTTGTCCCGGACCCAAACATTTTCATGCATCTTTGCTTTGTCACAACCGATGACGTCACATCATAAACCAGAGTCATAAACGTCTGTTAAATTTGCCTTTGATTTGTCAGAAACAACTAGATAAAGAGTTGCAAGTAAATATTATAAAATTTGACACATCATTTGTGCTTTTGTGAAATGTGACACAAGTTTAGTTGCAGTGACTGAATAAATCACAAGTGTAACATTAAAAGAAATCAACTAACTGTCATGATAATAGTTCTTCCTGCAAACAGCAGCTGAGTTTAGTTAACTTTCCTATAGGGATTGCAGCAGTTGAGAGGTGGCGCAGAGTGGTGGGATCAGGTAAATATATACGTATGCATTCCTGGCTGCTTCAAATTAATAAAAATCTAATGCGTGCTTGGCACAGGGCTGCTTGTTGAACATATGCTGCAAGCACGCCTAAGCCATCTGGCTCAGAGTCAAGTATTCCCACCAACTGTAGTCTTATGCTACCTGACAGTGGAAAAGCTTTATTCCCTTGGCATCGGGGGCACAAATGGAGAAATATTATTGAAATGATTATCTGCATCAAGACTCAGATTTGGGTTGACATTTCGCTGGCTCTGTGTAATCCGAGGGGTTGTCTAGGAGAGGGCGGAGAGGGGGTTTGCCGGTAAGCCTTGGCGGGATGATTAATGAAGCAAGGATACTGGGTGGACCCAGCCCACCTCCACTCAGACCCAGGGGCCGAGCCCCGCATATGAAATTGGCCTCCGCTACTCATCTCCCTGGGAGAGAGCCACTGATGATCCTCCTGACACCGCCGTACCTCCAGTCACCAAACAGAACTCCAAAGCCATGCCATATCCTGGCTTATAGGATGCACTGCTTACACTGTGCTGGCTGGAGGAGAGAGAAGCATCCCAACACCTGCTTCTCTGTCAATCACCTGTCAGTTCACTTTTACTTTTTTTCAATTTTTTAAATTCTAACTTTTCTTTGGTGTTATTAAACAACCTGATGATAATATTTTCTGTGAATACCATTTTATCTGAAAAAGATGATGTATGTTGACGTTTCACCAAAATAGGTGACTTTTAAAAATAGCAAAAACCTGCCTCTGTAAGTCGCAGCAGGAAGAATCACATAATTTTACAAAACTCATGTCCTGTTTTTCTATATAAAACCATAACATTTAATAACCATGAATCTCTGTGCTTTACAACACCGTAGCAGCATTGCAAGGCTTCCCCTCAACCTCCTTAGATTTGATAGATGGGCTTGTGAAAGCCTCTCAGGATGCTGGAAATCGCAGAACACCGAACCAAAGTCTTTACCATAATGAAAAAACGGTCTAGCATGAAGCTCATGAAAGACCGAGGGAAAGCAAATCGTTCCAAAAAGTGAGGAACATCTTTTATCACTGGGTGTCAATGATTACTCATAGACAATGTAGCTTTGTTAGAAGTGTGCTGTAATTAATAATAAGCCCAGAACTGAACAATTGAGGGAGCGACTGTCACGATTTGTACAATACCAGAGAGGTGATTTCTAAATAGTGTAAATTAGCTGTTTACCTATTGTGATCCAGCCTTTGACACTGCAGCTCCTCCGTGCTTGAGAACCAGACTAAAGAGAATGATTAATTGCAAGCTCACTGCTTTTACAGCTTCAAGAGTAAATCAACTTCTGAGAAGTGCTAACTTGCTAAAACATAAACTAATTTTAGGCCCCAGATATTAAAATATAATCCATCTTCTTCCTCCACAGGGAAAGCTAATTAGAAAATGTGACTGGCATAAGAGAGGAGAGGTGGAGGAATGGTGGGATTAGGCTCGGGGAGCAGAAAATCACACCCTCTTTGCTAAATCCGGGTATTTCTAAAAACTTCTAATAAACCATTTTACTTCACGTTTTGTAAGACTTTTCAAAATGAGAGTTATTTTAGTCAAGATATATTTTAGGAAATTAAAACATTACCAGATCTCTGAATAAAAAAAATGAAGTGTTAAACTGTCTGTGATGGGGCATTTGTATTTTTTTTTTCTATTTGTGATGTGTGTTTGTGTCTGTGGCTTTTTATTTGAACATCTACTAGCCGCATGTTCACTTTAATACAATACCCAATAAACAGCGATTGCCTGAGGCAAAGAAGCTACCTGACGGAGGCTCAGCTGAGCTCCTGTGTTCTTTGTATGTAGTGACCTTATGTAGCGAAACATCCACAACCTATTGTACAGAATATTTTATTTCCCTAAGAAACAAAGAGGCCTAACCCGAGACATGCATATAGTGTAAGATAAAGAAATTTAGGGTTAAATCTTTCTAAATAAAAACGTGATAACCTGATTTTGCCACCTAAATATTCATGCAAACCCCAATTTTGGCATTTTGGATGTCTATGTGGGCATTTAAGGAGAGCATCTGTTAAAATAAGCTACATGAGAGTGTGCAGCATGCAGCATGACACAGTGCAACAGATCTGAGTGGCCACAGCCAACTGAGCTCTCCGTCGAGTCCCAGAAGACAATCCCCTGAGAGGAGAAATGCTCTGAGTGGTGACAGCTTAAAGGCAATAAGCCAATAATAAAGAGCAGCAAAGTGGCCATGAGAGAGAGCTCTATTCCTGCTGCATTCAAAACAACCGAGCGAACAAGTGTCACTAAGTAATCTGCAACCAGGTGTACTAACTTATAGTTTTTCACAAGTTTTTTAAGGCACCGTTTTGAAATGTTGATCGTCTGCGCCTTCTTTGTTTTTTTTAAGTCCTCCTCGAATGAGTAAGTGGGATGCAATTTTATCAAGAGTGGCATGCTGACAATTTATTTTCAGCGGGCCAGTCTGTTAACCCTTTCAGCATATGGCATAAGTTCATAATCCATTTGCAGAAGCACATATTTTAGTGTTATAATAGCTGTACAATTGCTGCCCTGCTGAGAGTCTATTTGGCTTCACCAAATGCATTGAAATGCCTTCCTACTGTCTGTAACCACTGAGAAACACTCAAAAGAAGATCTTCAGGATGCAAATTGCACTTAATCTAGCTAAACTTTATTTTATAATGTATGGACCTGACACAAGGAGGTGAAGGTACATTTTTTAAAAGCATAATAAGAACAAAAATATGTAAAATGCTTTGGATGTCAGAACAAAAAAAATTAAGAAACAATGAAAAAACGAAAAGAAATTTGGTGAACTTTATTTAAAATCTTTCAGAAATCGTTGCTTGAAAGCTTTAAAGGATGCTCGTCATGGGGGGAAATTAGCATATTAGGTAATAATTTGAGGTTAAGCAACAAATACGGTTAGATTTGCAGGTGATTGGCAGGTGAAAATAAAATAAAAAGTACAATGTCGTCCTGTTCCTTAAAATATCATCACATTCTTCGTCTTTGTGATCAGCTTGTTTGGTAGAAACTTCAGCTGTTAGTCCTGCACTTCAACCCAGTGAGGGTCTGGCTGAATGTATGGGCTAGTTTTGGGAAGAATGCTGCAGAGGAGGGCAGTGGCCGGACTGTGACGGGAAAACAGAGGAAAACTCATTTGGTATTCAGCACTGCAACATTGCCATCTTTTGGTCAGACTGGATATGATCTGAAAAGCTGCTGCTGTTTTCAAACGCCTTGACGTTCTTACACAAAGGTTTACATAAAGGTAGGCAATGGATGAATTTCTTTGTCACATAAAAAAATAGCGTCATCTTTTTGGATGATGATAAACCATGTTTTTGTTTCTGAATTATCATGAATCAATCTACATTTAATACGAAGTTTCCTGTTTTGTTTTCACTTTCAATAAACAACCTTAAAATGATGTATGAAATAAACCAAAGTGGAATTTTTTCACTTTATTTATTCTTTTTTTATTGCGGGTCTTTTTTATTTAAAAACAGATTCCACGTGACGGTTTTCCAAAACTCTAATCCAAACACTTTGGCTCTTCATCCATCATCGATTCCCCTTCTGGCAGTAAATTTACAAACATGTGGTGAACAAGAAAAGCTTGAGTGGGTATTCTTATCCCCTACCTGAATAAATATTTGTCTGACGTGGCCGCGCCGTGCTGTTTTCCCACGGTAGTGTATGGGACATCATGGATAAGAGAGAGGATGGGCTCTGACAGAGAGTGACAATTCATCCCTTCACCCCCCCCCCAACTGACATGTCACATTCTCTTATGACTTTATTGTGCTCCCTGTCACTGCACTTAATCTGTGTGTCAGTCAAGCCAGAGCAGCCCACACCAGCACCTCTAGACAGCACAGCTAATACCCACCCTTTATTTAATGACATTAGATTTGGAGTAATGCCATTCAGCATTGCACTGATATTATCTTCTATTTGCATCATTCAAGCCCGGCGACACATAGCCAGCGCTCGGCCGATAGAGAGCTGGTCATTTCCCCATCCATTTCCACTTGGATGACAGATGTCAAGATGGAAACTGACTATTATTTACTCCGGCCATGTTTTTATCACACGCAGACATGATGTCTCACTTTACTCTAGGCTGTCAGCCAAAGCGTCAGAGTCCATCTTTTTTTAAATTATTTTTTTTTTTAGGAAGGAGCACAGCAAAACATTTTCATATAATAGTTTTTTTTTTTTTACTTGTGGAGAATTTGTAGAGTACATTACTTTTTACAGACTTATTGTTACAAAGCAAACAGAAAAAACTCTACAACTGAATGCAGCTGAAAGCAGATTTGTAAAGTTTGCATGTTTCCTCAGCGTCAGCGGAGGTGAATTAATAACACCTTCACAATGAGCATCTGTACTATTTAAGGTGCTATGATAACAATATAATGACATGCCACAATTGATTTTGTGTAATTCAGATTCTCTCTGCAGTGTGTTTGGTTTTCCTGTCATTGATGTGCAGCATTAACAGCCTATCAACATTAGAGGTAATAAAATCGTCTTTTTTTTTTTTTTTTCACCACTGTCAGTGCGTTCTCTCCCCCATCAGAGCTCCTAGTGCCTAATTAAATGTATTTAGCATCATAAATATTCCAGGGGGACAGGTTGACACAGTGAATTAATGTCTCGCCTCAATGCCACAGCCATTCGATTGGCTGTGGAGAGAAAGTTACCCTGATGCCAGGTGAACACTGTTGCTTTCATGTCTTGTTATGAAACCTGTGTTGCTTTTGCTTCCTAATGCACTCAAACTGAAACTACATTGATACTGATTAAGTCTCCGAGCAGAAGAAGAGTCACCTTTGGAATAACTGCAAGGGGAAGTTGTTGTTTTATTTTTTTTTTTATCTTAATGCAACTAAATATTTACCAAGAGGTATTTTAGGTATCTGTTTTGGTTTAACTTCACTGGCAGCAGAAGGCAGCTTTGTATTTATTATCCAGGCATGAAACTGCTGCCAATCCTAATAAACATTTGGCTCTAAAATAAACCAACATATTTAGAGAAATGTGCAAGACATTGCTTATTTTAACAATGAAAACAATCTAATTCTGTTAAGATTTGCAGATTCAAGCGTGTTTTCATTCATATAAGCCAAATTTGAGAAAGTTGTGTGGGTTTTGTTTGGTCACTGTAGTAAATATGTAAGGAAGTTTTAAGGAAATAAAGTGTTTATTTCTTTTCTTTTCTGTTGACCTGAGTGCTCCAGACACAAGTTAACAGGATTTTGGATGGTGCAGCTTCACTTCAGATTGCTGGTAAATTCATGAATGTCTTCAACTCAACAATCCAATAAACTACAAATAAAACAACAGGGGAATTTCAAACGCCTGTCATGGGGCCTGATGCTAAAGTCCTCATCCATGCAGAGAGAAATGTTTGCATTTTATGTGCAATACGTTTACCCTCTGAATGAGAAACAAGGAAGCATGTTCATGTCTGCTAAACAACAACTCCTAAAAAGGCACAGTTAGTAAACTGGGCCAAAGGGGGAAGAGAATAGAATTACATGATATTATGTTCATTTTTAAATCTAGGTGTTTTTCCTCACATTTTATCTCGCCTCTGAACATGCACAGGCTTCGCTTTTCTCTCCCGAACACACATAATTGCAATATGCAAGAGCTAAACTAATTTTACGACACAGGAACACCTGTATTCATCTCCATATTAATAGAAAACAGGAAGTATAAATCCCAATTTTCCAGCAGCCACTGTCAGTGGAGATGTTCCTTGAGGGAGAAGGCTGTCTCTTCTCCATTAAAATATTGGTGCTCTCCTCTCGTTTTCCCTTTAGAGCGTCCGTTTTGAGCCTAAATCAGATATCATAATTATGAATGGCACCTAATCTACATCACTGGGCTTGACACTTGTAATATCCATATGTGCCGATGAGCTTTTAAGTTTCCACAGTTGGGGTGCTCTTGGTGTTGAGTTATAGTGCAGTGTGGCACCGCTCTGGAATACAGGCCCCTGTGAGTCTCATTTGGCAGTGGAAAAGGGAGGTTTGACTGATGGGCTCATTTGGATTAAACACGAGACCGCTGCCCTGAAAAATCTTGTGAAAAGTGGAGAAACTTTTAGTCTTTGCCTGAAAGAAACAGAAAAACTGTCAATTTCAATTCAGATCGAAATCAAAAGGTAGTTTAAAAAAAATTATTTACGGGTGGCATTTTGGGCTGTTCTGGTTTTTAAAGTATATAATGCTTAGATTTACACATTTTCCCATCAATCAGTTTCACTTTGGGCTCCTGCCTCCTTCTCTATATGAGTCATTCCACTATGGACAGGAAACCTTGTCAAGGTCAAGCTCTACAAAGCTATGGTGTATGTAGGTGCTCTACCTCACCTCATTAGTTACAACGCAAGCAGTGGTCTAATGAACTTAAGACAATGCTAATTAATGGATGAGAACAAAAGCTTAACATTTCTTGAAAGTGTGAAGCATGCAATCTGCTTGTATGACAGCATTTAAGCCACCTTAATCCGCTTCTGATGCGTCGCTCGGTGCCTCGACCACACTGCGCCAGGGCAGGTCACAGGGAGCAGCTCCATACCCTAGTAGATATGGTCACCTGTGACAATCCTTTATAGGCTGATAAAGTAAAAGGAAGTCTCTCAAGGAACAGTGCACTGACTTGGCGAAGGGCGTCCCCAGGGAGCAGGTGTCAGGGTTGTCTATCAGAAGCCTGAAAGGAGAAAAGGGACGTGTTACGGGGCTCCATTGTATCCAGGTTGTCATTGACTGATCGGGTCCATTTAGTTGGCTTTCACAGTGAATGAAACCACCTGAATAGATGAAAGCGAGACAGCCTTCCTGACAAACAAGGAGCCCTGGAATATTCATGGAGGATCTGTGAGGAAAAGATTAATGTATTAGAAATTAAAATTGTGCCCGGACGTATGATCTTGCTCTAACACTTGGCCAGACCTGTGTCACCCGCCGCTAGCGCCTGAAGTCGGCACATGCCGCTGCCAAGGTGGAGAGGAATCATTAAGCACCCTGCCATTGTGTGAGCAGAATAATCAAACTTCACCCCCCATCTCTCCCCCCCCCATCACACACACCTCACACACACCTCCACACCCCCTTTCCTCATTCTTTCCCGCAGCACTGACAATGAATAATTCTGGAGCCATTTGCAATGTTAACGGCACCTATCTGGGCCATCCATGCCTTTATGATAAGAGCTCCAAATATGCATTTCAACAGTCTGAACAGAAGCTGCTTCACCGGCATTTCAAAGGACACCTGTCAGTCATCTGAAAGAGCTGTCAGTCTCTGTCACGCAACGGTGCCAGTGAAATGGCCCAAAAGATAATCTTTACTCTCCCTCTTTCTGTCTCTCCACCTCTCTCTTTCAGATCACAGCAGTTACATTTGCAATAGACTGACAAGTGATTTACACTGGAAAATGGATTGTGTTTAAACTGAAAAAAAGAGGAGGGGGGTGTGTGTGTGTATTCTTTTAGGCTGTGTTATTCTTTGCTAGAGTACAGCTGTATCAAATATGCTATCATAAATGTGATCTGGGCTACACTGAATGTCATTACGTGTGATACCATGAGCACTAGATGGGCGACTGAGCTCAAAGGTGACTTTGATGAATCCTATCTCGCTAAACAGAGATGTGTGTGTGTGTGTGTGTGTGTGTGTGAGCAGCACGAGGAAGATGGGCTGGATCAAACAGGTTTCCAAAAAGTTTGACCTTCTTTTGTTTTGTCTTGTTTTTTTTTTTACTGGAATTTATCTTCAAAAAGAGATTATTTATGTGTGATTAGACAGCTACACTGTCATGGATTTTTACTCAGAAAAAGCAGGTCTTTGACCAGATGTTCTTGATTTAATTCTGTATACTAGTTTGAATCAGATTGTGGTTATGGCTACTTTGTTGGCAAGAAAGCAAAACAAGCCCCTTGCCTCTCCACATGTGAGCCAGGAAATTTGTTTAAGCACGACTAGCTTGTGTGCCACCAGCTGTTGGTGATATTTACAGCTGAGTGCAGAGGATGTGTTTGGACCAAAGCTTGCAGGGCTGTGGCAGCGCTGGGCCCAGCTCCATTCCCCTCACGGCCACACCGAGAGCAAAGACAGCCAGCACTCATTGTGATATCATAAAATCACAACACAGAGGTGCATAGAATGACACATAACTCAATTTTACATATATGACAACTTGCTGGCTCAGCAGAGTTGGGAGCAAGCATCATGCTTTGAACAGACTGACTGTGAATCTAAAGAATGACCTTTATGACAAGCCACCCTCAGCTGAAGATGGTCCAATTGTTTTCTTGCAGAACATCATTATTCCTACTATCATGAGATCACAGCTTATGTGTGGAACATTACATCATGCACACTGGTCATCATTTCAACCATTGAAGTCCACTACAACAGTATGAAACTGTCTTCAGAGTGCTTTTAGAAACTCTGCCAAAAGTCAGAGTCACTTTAGTTCATCCAGTGCAACCCAATACAAAGCATTGTAGACACCCTTCTGCTTATCCAGTCAAAATTCTTTGCCGTTTTCCAGCAATCTGGGCCTTTTTTTCCACACAGAACAAACATCAAGTGGACAAATCATTTGAATTTTTGGCTCTCCTCCTTGTCACATAGTTTCCGCACCATGTCCAGTCCTCTGACAATCTCTTCATTGTGGCTCAGGGAGGATATGGTTCAAGGAGTGAGTCACTCAGTGAATAGTTCATGTTCATTTCAGGGCATAGTAGGACGATATAATCCCTGATACTGAACCCTGACTCACCAGGTCTTGTTTACGTTAACTGTTCTGTCTTTCTTCCATAAGGAACAAAGACTGACACTGGCACTTTTGATTAGACAAAGTACAATGAGACGTTCACTGACAAAAAAAAAATGTGTCAGAACAAACAGCAAGGCTGTTGTGAACAAAAATATTACAAGAAAACTCAATGAAGACAAGTGAACATGCGCTGAAATAATCCACGAACGAGTGAATGAAGTGTTATGAGTTAATCAAATGAAGTGAATGAAGAAACAAAAGGAGGTAGTTATCTTCTCTGCAACCCCCCCCCCCCCACACACACACACACACACACACACACACTCCCCCATTTTTAAATCCTCACAAATGAATGTCAATAGATGTGCTTGTAAAACAGCTTTCTTACAAATTATTCAGTGACTACAGTTTTGCAGTTGAAAAAGTCACACATAGACAGCCATTTACCTGAGTCACAAATGAGTATGTAATTGAGTCCTGAGGGAAAATAAATCAGCTTAACTACTGGAAATAATGTGTAAATTCAATACATTTTCTAATGAGCTCATTTGAGTTTGCTGCAATTATCTTTGCTGGTCTAGGTGCAGATAGGATTCTGCAGCTGAGTTGAGGTGAATAAAACCCACGTTTCTCCTGCATTCATTAAAATTAGCATATGGACCTGTCAACACTTCTCAGAGGCGTGCTGTAACAATGCCATTTAGCCCTGCATCAAGCAATGCCAGTGGAAGTGAATGCTTGTGGTGGGTAAATGCCTCCCCACCCTTAGCGACAGGGGTGGAATAGGACTGGCAATGCTGGCTCTGACGCACAAAAGAGGCTGCGTTTTAACAGCCAGGCCCTGGCCTGTGACCAGAGGCCATCCACATCAACACTGCTTACACTCTACCATACTTCCCAGCTACTAACTCAGCCATCCAGCACTCTGTGAACTCAGAGACAGACATCGAGAGAGATGAGGGGAAGAGAAATGAAGTGTGTGAGGGTGGGTGTGTGGAAACAGGGAGCAAAGAGGAAATGATAGAAATTAAGATATGTCCAAACTCTCATAAAACAGAGCAAAAATGTTAAAAAAAAAGCTTTTTTTTCACTTTTGGCTAAATTGCATAGCATTGCATATCTCTGGATAAACTTTAAAATACATTCTTATCAAAAGGTACCAGGATTAAGAAGCTGATGAAAAAAAAATAGATCCTTTATTGTTGTTTGTCATCGTTTCACTGAAGCTGCCAGTGAGAAAAGGTATTGTTGCTCAGTGGAGCGCACAAGGCTCGAGTTGCATTGTTGTGCCAGGATTTTAAAACAGGCGCGAGTTATCAATAGACCGCAGACTATTGGACTCACTCAGCTGTGCCTCTCGATACACTTCAGAACCTCACACACCGAACAGCCTGCCACAATCTCAACACAATTGGCCTGTTTTATTGACACTTTGTTTGCTGATGCATCCAGGTTCATGTCTAATAGATAGACAGTATTCTTATTCCAAAGGTCTCACTTTCTCTTTTAAGCTCAAATGATCGGTCTGAAGCCACATTTTCAATTAGTAAAATCTCATTATCCCTTCAGGATTGTAGCCTCTCTGTATTAAGAGTTAATATACCAAGCAATTTGCTTAGAGTGGCAGAATTGGACATAGTGAAATTAAACAGAGGAATAAAAGAGAAGCTAAGGATAGGACAAGACCTCAGCTGTGCACTGCACTGATCTGCACACTGTGATTACCTGGAGCAGAAAACTGAATGTAAAGGCCTTGGGCTGGCTTTGATATTTCCATTGTTCATGTGCCTGCCGTGACCTGGACTACATCTAACAGACCTAGACTGGAGGTCAGTAGGAATCAAGATTAGACGATAGGAGAGGAGATAAGAGGAGATGAGATGAGAGGAAATTAAAACTCAAATCTGGGTAAAACTAAAAAGTGGGCAAGTTGGACCATCCAAATATTTATCATTGACTCAATAGAAATAGACGAGGTTTAAACAGGTTTACTGCACAGACACACTCACTATAGACATCTTTTGCCCAGTATTGAGTGTCATTACCTCTCTTGCACTAAAAGAAGAAGGACCAACTTTATTATCTTCATATCTTTATTAAACCATCTTCACATTTCGCAAGAACAGAGTCTTAATAAGGATGAAGTCCAACTATATTTTATACCAAACTAAAGGTAAAAAAGTGTTTTATTAAAACAAGCACCTCATGGTGTGGTATAAAAATGCAAAATGTTGTTGAATTTAGATAAAAAACAATGAAGTTTTTAAATACCACATTATATAATAAAGGGTCAGAGAGTGTTTTGTTTTATTGTTCTGAAATTGAATTGAAAACTAGAATAACAGAAGTGTAACTAACTTAAAACTGATAATGAAACACAGGGCTGAGAATGGGGCTGCATCAGCTCTTATGGCACGAATGACTTGTTGTTTTAGAGGCATTTACTGCTTATAGAGAAACATCAAGACATCCGCTTTCCCTGTGAGATAGGTAGTTCACTAGAATAAAGCTAACCCTCGTTGGATAAGAGAGACTCGTCCTACTTTATCAACTTCCACAGCAACGTCCTCTTTACGTTGTTCTATCCTCCAAATTAAAAGCTACAATCATTTCTTGTAATACAGGGATGAGATCAGACATTCATCAGGAGATTAACATAAAGTTTCTCAGTATGAAAAGAAGCCAGTTTAGTTGGTTTGGACATCTGGTACGGATGAGTTTGTGTAGGTACATCCAAAGACAGTTGTTAAAGACACGGCCCATCTGGATGAGGCCTCAGAAACAGGCAAACCTGAAGAGTTCTGACTCACATTGACTTGGGAACAGTTTGCTGCACCACCAAACCCCCCACCACCCCCAAATAACCTGGAAAAAGTAGCTGAAGAGAGGTTGAAAAGATGGACGGATGATGTTTACATAAAACAACAAATAATTTGTTGATTTAAAAAGGTTGAAAGAGTCTTGGAATGGAGTTCATTTAATCACTAAAATATTTTAAAGTGTTGCTGTTCCTTGAGGAACCTTTCACAGTTTTCAGTGATAGCTCACAACCGTTTCTCAAAACATGTTTTTGTGTGTGGAATAACACAACCAAGCTCAAATTTCTCTCGTCCCTTCAAGCGCAAAATACAAAAAGGCCCCGGCTGCCACTACCTGATTCAATCAAGTGTGTTACATTGTATACCCATGGGCAACAAGGCGACTTGTATTTTAATTAATAATGTAACACTCTGGTCTCAAAGGCCTGGCCCTTGGCATTCATGCTGTTTTTGGTTTTTTTTTCCCCTTTTGTGTAAATACTCAAAAGACTTGAACAAAGACGCTGGAAGCATTTTTCCACACTCTCAAACTTATACAACTGGATTTGATACGTTGATCTCAAAACACTTCGGAATTTAAACTATGGCAAAAAAAGAAAAGAAATAATAAGGAACTAAAAAAAAACATATTGTCTTCTGTGGTCATCTAAGAGGAACGATAATAAACATCCGTATTAAATGTGTGACATATTCGGTGTAAATGAAAGTTATTGTTAAAAGCTTTCAAAGAGAGACATGACCGTGGGTGATATGTTGTGAGGTATAACAAGCAGTCAAGGGTAAATACACGCTTCTTTGGAGATTCTAGACTAGAAAGAAGCCTGAGGGAGCTCAAGGGCTTGTGGGTTACAGGCAGTGTTCAACCTTTCTCCCCAACCATACGCACAAGCAAAACAGAGAATGGTGGCACTTTTACAGTATGCCATGAGAGGCACTGACTCATTTGTCCATATGTAACCAAAATGTTAACTAAATACATTAAAGAAAAATTCAAAATAATTCAAGTCCTTTAAGACTTTTGAAACGATTGATGTTCAGTGAGAAAACATGATTAACACAGAAACATTTTATATTTTTTCCTGTGTTTGCATCTTTCTAACAACAACAAATGAAACAACAACAGCAAAATAATAATTCCTCCATTTGCGACAGAGCAAACGTTTTAATTAGCTAACACAAGCACAGCCACAAATACATCTAAAATGATTATTCTTGCCCTAAGAGAACGGCTGTCTCCCTGTGCTCTGTCAAAAGGTCAATAATGGCCTCAAACCGGCATGCAGTGACAGTGACCTGGAAGCGCTACTGATGACCCCACATGCAGGGGCCCAAAAGAGTTGATCATCTAACATGCAGGCTGCCCAGAGCCATGGAAATCTGACATTTGTCCTTATTCAAATGAACACAAACAATATGCATCTCATGCTTCTCCTGAACCTGGGCCAAATCTAAGACAGAGGACCCAGCAGTCTTATTGCATTGTCCTCCAAGTGTTTGTCTTTCCTTGTGAATACAGCATCACAGAAATCCCACACTGACCCTGTGGTAATAGCAGGCTGCAAAAAGGCACCACTGGCACCATTATAGCTCTGATCCACTGGGCCGGGGTCACAAATTGACAGGATGTCATACACTGAACAAATTATTAAGGGTGAAAACAGTTTATGTGTCATGTGACCTGCAAAATCATTTGGACATCAATCTGAGAATCTTCATTTAAATAAGTTAGTTAATTATTTTAGAAATGAACATTATACCACTCAGTGTTCTATTATAAAATTCTATATTTTTCAAGATCGCTTTTTTGTTTAATGTTAATCTTTCATCCCAGGAAATAAATGACATTAGCAACAAGCTGCTGGACAGAGGTTTCTTTTTGCAGACCACTCAACTTGAAGTTAAATTATTTGCGACATTAAAATGGCATTGACGCCAATAGATTTCTGCTACAAGATAAAGAACAATTATTACCCAGATAATTATAATGCTTTTAAAGCACACAAAGTTGGTAGTAATTTTAAATGTGACCTTTTTCGCTGTGTTCTGTTTTTGGCTATACTTATATCTGTCAAAAATCTTGTTAAAGTATCTTTAACTGACCAGCAGAGACCAAGTACTTATCTCTTCCTATGAGCTAAATGATTGGTACATTTTATTTCTAGGAGACCTTTCAGACCCCCAAATTTACTTTATAATGTCCGTGAGCATTGAAAATTGGACTCAACTGTAACAGCTGCCAATAACTTCCCAAACAAAACCCTTTATGAGTGGAAATTTGTTAGTAAATAAATTATTTGCCATAAAAAATCTTGAAGAAATAGAACCCTTGAAGCACAGAAAATGCTGATTATTTCTCTGTAAGAGCTGCACACTAGTTTTCTAAAGAGAAGCTCATACAATATCTATTGGACATTTTTGCCAATGTCTGTAATGTAATCATGGGACTTGTTATCATTATACTGTAGTAGTGTGATAAAATTCTGAACAGTTTTTAGGTCACAGCTTAGGTGTATGGAAAGAGATTAAAAAGCATTTTTTTCCTTAAATTAAGTTTTTAACCTTGTTAAAATGTCAATAAAGTTTGATAAGACAAAATTAGCAAGCTGTGGAGCTAATTTGGGAGCTCTGTGAACTTTTTTTTACTCAAGCAAATAAGAAGCATATTGTAGCATAGCAGCTGATGTCACAGTGAACTATGTGTATGTTGTGGGAGCACTAAAATCACTCTTTCCTTAACGTGAACAAAGTGAGTGAAGGCTTTAAAAAAAGCTTTAATGATTTTGCTTTCAGTCTAGGACAGTCTTGCACAGATCTGAACAGACTACTAAAAATAGTTTGGGAAATAGATCTGGTCTTGTGTAGTTTTGCAATCTGCAAAAGTTTTATCTTGTAGCCACTGTGTAGTTTTGTAACACATAACAGTCAAAATACAACACACCTAAGGGTGAAATTTGGACAAACTATTTAAACGTGCAATACAAGATGTCTCCATTAAAATGAATAGTTGACAACCTTACCTGTAAGAAATGAATTAAAAGGGATGTTTTAGCAAAAGCTTGATCGAGAACATGAAAGCAACTGTACACAATCAAATTCATAATTAACACATTTACTCTTTTAACTTCTTCAGAACTGTTGTTTGATTTAAAGATGTTTGGCTAAATTAACTTGATCTCAGAACTGGCCATAATTTAACTTTATACAGTAAACAGTAACAGCTGATGTCATATGCTGGTTGAGCCTAATCAGAAAAACAACTTTGGTCCTGTTCAGTACATGATTACAGATGTGTGGGGTCCAATAACAAACAACTTTAAAGGCATCAGTCTTTGGCCAAAACTTCTACACAATACTTCTGTACAATATGACGAACATACAGATTTCCAGAGTTTAAGTTCATAACAGGTTTTGTTTTTCATTAGATATTCTAACAATAAGTTGCATGAAAGCAACATTGTTTTTTACAAGTTTACAAATTGTAGTTTCAAACTGTATGAACCCTTTTACTGCTCAAAAGGAAAAAGATTTGGGAAAATGCTTCTATAAGAAGGTTATTGCTGTAAGACTGGTGTATCCACATTCAATTCCCCCTGAATAGAACTTGCCTGAAGCAACACCTACCGTAGTAAATGGTTATCCATGTGGACTTCCCATCTCATGCTGTTTTGTCTGTGTGTGCAGAAGTCGGCAGCCTGGCCAGGAACTGTATGACACAGAGCAAAGGCTCTCATGTCTGCAGGGTGTTTCACAGAGCATGATCATGAAAAGCAGAAACATGAAGAAAACTGCAAAAGGTTGAGCCGAGGAAACATCTTTCTCCTGCTCGTCAGTTAATTTCCTCTTTTTCCCTTCGGTTCTGCATCACTTTTCTATTATGTTTCAAACACAGTGAAAACATAATCCAAATCACGCTGCTGGAAAAAAAAAAAATCTAATCATTACAACCTCAAATGAAAAAATGGATACGGTGAAAAATGTGCAGGAATTGTTATTTTTCACATTCTAATTCCCATCACAAGGAACCGAAAAGAAACACGTGCTGTATATCAGATTGGTTTGTTGCCTTTTGCCCCAAGCCACGCAGCGCACACTGATATTAGTTTTAAATACAGATTGCAGACAATAATAGAACAGAAGAGTCCATGCCTGCCACATGGGTCTGGTCTGCAGTGCCTCACAATGCCGGCTTGCCAAGACAACTTCAATCAAAAAGCACAAATAAAAGTAGGTCTTTGAGCTCTGTCAACTGTAAACTGTTATTGATCCCAGCAAATGAAATATGTTCATGTTGATCGATCAAACATATTATCTGTGTTTTCCAGTCTATTACCAGCAAGTGGAAACTCGGGAGGCATCAATAAATAGAGTTGGGTCTCCCCGGGTAGATTCCCTTCAAGGTAGAGAGGCTGTAAAAACAGGTGACCAAACACAAGCATGTATACTTAAAGGTAATGGACCTGCATCATGGCAAAACGCTAAGTGCCTGAGGTGTGTAAATGTGAAAAGCACTTCTGTAGCACCTTCAAGGTCTACGGGCACTTATGTTTGTACTGTATACTTGCCCTCCTCTCTTCTGCTCCACCACTAATACACCCCCCCCCCCCCT
>SSNP01000002.1:3230106-3259036 GCA_006937955.1 Pachypanchax playfairii | reverse complement strand
CCCCCCCCCCCCCCTTCATTCTGACTCTCGTCAACATACGAAAGCCTTCCAGCTGGCATCCAGTGTTTGTACTTGGCAGGTTGGAGGAAACATGAGAATTAAACCTATATCATCCCCCGTTACCAGTTCTCAAATATCAGTGGAGTCCAGCACTTCACCAGGGACCGGTGAAAGGAAAGCATGTCGGTGGAACAAAAAGCGCTTTCTGGCAACACTCCACACAACTGGAGTGAAGTTTTTATGAAGAATTACTGAAGGTGCAAATGATCACATGAGTGAAGGATCCATGTGGAAGGTTGATATAAAAATAAATAAAGGTATCAGTACTTCATTTACGCCTCTGTTTCATAAACAACAGTTATCTGGACGAGCCAGTAAATCTGATGATTATTTAAGCTGTGAGACAATGTAAGTGTAATAATTCAGTCCAAGTTTAAACTTTTTAAGTATCTGGGTGTTTGAACTAGAGCTGTTATAACGTGGGAAATGTGCTCGAAAAGCATTGAAATCCTTCACTATTGTATCTTCTCTAACAGAATTAAGTTTTAACAAATTCAAAACCTCCGTTTTAGGAGTTAGCTTTTAATAATAAATAATGTAGTTTAGATTAGAACGGTGTTGGATGTGGTAGGTGACGTCTTCAGGCCTGGACACCAAACAAACAAAGACTTTGGGAAAGATCAGACAACGACTTTGGGACTTTAAACCACTTCCTGTTTGGTGGCAAATTCCTGGCAAGCACAGTGCATTACATATTAGCAATATATACGTTTACACATAAATCCTTTTAAATGTTATGCATATAAGAACATCCTGCATTGTAGCAAAACATCAAAGTTTGAGGTCAGGCCACACCCACACGGTTCTACGTAGACTTAAGGCAGAAACATTCTTTTAAATACTTTCCCTGTAGTTAAATACTTCTCTTTAAACATACTATCAGAAGTACGTTGAATTGTCAACTCACTGCTCAACAGACAAGATGAAGAAAAGAAGGGTTTCTCAACATAAATTTAGACAGTCTCCATGTGGTCCCTGAGTGACAACTTGTCCAAACGTTGATAACAGCAAGTCTCCTAACTCCGTGTTTCTGCAAAACCAGAGTATGTGTTGTTTTTTCTTCTGTATATGCTTTGACTCACCGTCTTTTTTGTCCGTTGTCTCTTTTGTGTTGCCATTGTGGATGGAAGAGGCAGGTACTGCAGTCAGTAGTCACAAAAATCTGGGCAGCATGCACTTGTCTGCTGAGGGAGGCTGGGGGGGACTTCCTTAAGGAATTTAAGAGAGGTTGCCACTGCAAGACTACATCCTCCTGCAAAAAGCTGAAAGTTATTAATATCAGGTAACATCAGCATGTAATCTCTTGTCTGACAAAGTCTGAAATTTATACAGTATGTTGCAAAAAGCAAGAAACAATATCCAAGAGTAAAACATGTAACTTCCTGTTCCTAGTGGGCGGAGCTAAAGGGATAATGACATTCTGACGCCTGTGTCAAGGACTGTGTTCAAACAAAAGCATTTTGCTCCTTAACAAATAAAAGTTTTGTGTCTTTTGATGACAAGTCAAAGTTAGAGGTTTAGCCACGCCCACACCCATCATCAAAACTCATGTTTTAAATCATTGTAATCTAAAAATTAATCTTACTTTAAAATCCCTCCGAGAAATTTGTTAAAAAGCAAGAAGAATTTGTTTATTTTTTGGGATTTTCAAACACTGTCATTTATTAGCTTCATCGAATAAGGTATACAGAATAAAGAAGATCTTAATAATACAGAATCAATTTGTCTTCAAAGTTTTAAGATGAGTTATATATTGTAAAAGAAATAGGACTTTTATACCCTATGGGGTTTCACACAATGTTTCTTGTGCAGCTCCAAGTATGAGTTCAGGAAAACTCTTCATTTATATCTGTGTGAGCCAATATTAAACTTCTTTCATAAAACTAGGGTTTGTGCAGCGCACAGGCACGTGGCAAACATGTAGCATAACTTATTATCATCTTGAGTTGTTTCTGTTTTCTGGAATATTGCTTTATATTATCACTGTGACAAATTCATCCACTGAACTTCACAAACCCATTTCCCTCTGTCCTTTCACATTTCTTCAGACTAACAGGAGAGTGACAGCTTGTCCGCAAACCAACGGCAGCCTCATCAGGGGCAGGAACATCCGCCCCTCTACAGTGATGGAGCTGCTCTGATAGCTCCTTTATTATGGAAAATTATTTTAAACAGCATAAAATGGCGGAGGCTCATTTTTTCCATGTTTCTGCCACTATCACTCCAGCTATTGATAAGATGTCTAAATTTATTGCAGAATAATTCTGCGGGAAAAGAGATAAAAGGTTGCTGAATAAAATATGAGGCGAAGGCTGTAAATTGTAGCAATGCATATCATTTCATTCAAATGTAGGACGCAATTACCATCTGCTACACTCATCAGTCCCCTCCTTTATGACTTAATTATATGTTTAATGCTATCAGATCAAGGAAAGGGCAAAACAGATGAATGAGAGAGAAAGAGAAAAGATTCCACAACAAGACAAAAGGCAGATGAAAAGTAGCATAAAAGAATGGAATTGATTTCATTCACCAAGAAATAGAAAAAGTTAATTTAGATACAATGTTCCCTCATCTCCTGAGCCTTTGTAAGATAATAAAACCCAGCGTGTTGCCAATAGGTTCCATAGCAGTCAAACAAAAGAAGTCAAGTTCCTCAAAACTGAAAGTCTTCCTGTGTTCATTTAAGAATGTAGCACCTCGGTGGCTAATTCAAAGTGTTATCTGGCTGTAATTTTAGACTTTACAGATCTGTTATTTCTATCTTAAGACATAAGTGGACTTAGTGATGGTGAGAAAATATGAAACTATCATTTATTTGCCCTGAGTCGTGCAGAGTTTAAACACATATACTATTTAATCTTGTATCATCCGTTTCTGCTTTGTGCAGCATTATATTCTTCCTTCGCTTCATGAAACTTCACAACACTGAAACTTTCTTTTTTTTTCTTATTGTTTGGATGCAAATCATGTACGGCAGTGTTCACAAAGAAAACTGGGGTTGTCCAAATTGCTGTGGGGTAAAAAACTAGCCAGTGGGCATCACAGGTGCCAGCGGGCACTGTCCTAACTCTGTACCTTTGGCCAGAACTCATTATAGGGTGACATTTAGGACTGCTGCCGTCCATGCCAAGTCAGCCCTTTGGATTGAGACAAATTATGTAGTTATTTTTTATGTCAGACATTAAGCCATATCCAGTGGGAGCCAAAGTAGTATCACCTTCTTGTCACCTGGAAAAAAAAAAGAATGATTAAGGCTGCAAGCATCAAACAGAGAGGATGTTTTCAGGTTTGTCTTACAGAAACTTGAATATCTTGAATGGACGGGAAAATGAACAAAAAAGTGATTTCAAATAAATATGCTTTGTAATTGTTAGTCCTCAAAGCATTTAATTTCACTGCAAACTTATCACCTCTCTTGATTTTTTTCCTTTTATTTTTCCTTATAAGACACTGAAAAATACAGATTTTTTTACTAACCATCCTTGGAGTTCAAAAATAGATACTGATGAAAAAGTGAAAAGAAAAAAAGATATTTGTTCCAAATTTGCCTATCCAGTAAACAATCACAAAATTTCCTAAACATTTAACTGCAGAGGCTTTGTCACATTATTCTGAAACAATACACCCAGACTCATGTTATAAAACCTAATCCTCTGTTTAAAATCATCCTAATTGTAGATTAAAAAACTGCATAGATTAGAAAAAAATATATCAAAATTAAAAGACATTCTTTAGAATCCAATTTTGTCTATTTTAAAACATTTTTTTTTATTTGTAAGACTTTCTTAGGAAATCTTTTGATCCTTGTTGCTCATTCTGTCTCCAAGTCAGAGGAGGCTTCCTTTAAATCAGATGAAAAGATCTAAAGCGCCATCTTGTGGCCTTGTGTAGGTATAACAATGGTGAATCTGAACAGTTCAACATTTTTGGTTTGAGTATGTACACTTCAGACCTTTGAAGATGATAAATAATTCCAAAAATAACATATTATCAGTGAGGCAACTAATAATTAAGTGTATAATGCAATGAGTTTAATCATCAAGGATAACACCCTAGTAAAGCAATCAATAAATCTTTTATGGCTCTGTCATTTACTGAGAGAAACCATAATAATCCTCTAATTATATCAAAGAGCTACACATAACAATTAGGCACCATTGAAACACTCACTAAGTGAGAAACTAGCAGAGGAAGATTAAAACGAATCCATTCTGCTTCTGTGTTATTGGCTAAATAATACCTAGCTAATTCTTGGTTTGATGTATTCTGAGTAAAGCTCACAATGATGCATATTTTCCACACAAACTTAACAAACAGAAAGAAATGGGAAGTTAATTGTGCAAAGGTCTCACTGATGGGAACCATCTGTCAAAACAAGCTGCACATTCACTAATTCTAATCCAAATTAATTATATGGCTAACAAATCACATACATCATAGTTAATACAGAGAGGATGTGTGGGTGTGGAGGGGAACCACCGCAGGAAGTGTTATGAAACAAATTAGTATTAACAATGAAAGAAAATTACATCACATAACTAAATATTATACTCATTTCCGTGAGCAATATTTCTTAATGAATTCTCTAATTAATTTAATCCACATAATTTGGAGCTAAAATGTCAGTGGGTCAAAAGGAAAGGTATTGTTGCTGGTTGTCTGTCGTATTAGCACAACGTGACCTCTGTGTAAATTACAGAGATAAACTAGTGTAATTTTAATTCCAAGGTCTGATTAACATGTTCGGAAGATCTCATGCAACTACATTTGGCTTGTTTTACATACGTTAGTGTCAGTGTATTATTTGCATGGCTTAATCTTCAGTAAGTCTTTTAATTGAAGATGCAGATGTGTTTCATGTTAAAGATGTAATTCATTTTTCCATGTGAGTTTTTGCAGGTAATTCACATTTACTGGTTGCATGAAAGCTTCCATAATATGTCAAACAGAAGTGTTTTATCTGTCTGTAAGGCTTTTCAACACTCGAGCCAAATGTTCAATCTATCGCACTGAGGTCAATAAATACAGTCAATATTAGCAGGACGGACTGGTACTAACATTGACCACATTCAGTCTTTATTTAATCGTTAAGCATGACTCGAATAACGATCTTCAGCAAAGATTGTTTTTATGTTGCTGCTCGACTGACAATATGGTCAATAAATCAATGACCTTGTTTTATGCTGACGTGGACTTTTAACTGGTCAAAATATATCATCAGCTATGGGAATAAAAATATAAATAAGTATACGTATGTGAGTCATTACTAATCAAGGCTGAAGCAATAAAATGTGAAATTCAATCACTTTTTTTTTTTAAACTTTAGAAAAGATAATTGGATAAATGTCAAAAATATTTTTTTTCACTATTTTTTTTTCGTGACTGAGGCAAAAAATAATCTTTTATATCTTTTTACTGTTATTGGCAGTCAAGCAGTAAATATTCACTTCACTTGGTATCTGTGTTTGAAAATGCTTTTAACCCATTAATTTCTACAAAATGAAAACATAATGATAATATTAATAATTTTTAAAAATTTGTTTTTTTTCTTTTAGTTTATTTATTGTTAGATATAGGGATGAAAATATGCTTCAACCAACTGTTGCCAGCTGATGTGTCTTATTTTGACACGTGTTTGTGTTTTTTAATTTATTGGGGATATATTTTTTTTTTTCAATTTTACTTCCATCATTACATCGTTTCCTGATCCTGTTTCCATTCAGTTTAGTCAAAATCAACTAAATCTACCATATTATCGCATAAAAGAGTGTGAATGCTGAAATCAGTGAATACATGAATAAATTGACCAGGAAGCTTGCGCGTGCATTGCAGAGCTCGGGGGCTATCCTGAGGCCAATCATTTAGCTAACACGCTAATGAAAGTGTGTGTAGTGTGGTTAAGGGCAGGCACCATGGGAGGTACCACACCCCTCCCTCCTCATGTTGGGGACTATTAATAGGCTGGATGGAGCCACTGGTTCTCCCAGGAGAGGCTTGCTGATGAAGAGGAAAACCTGTCGTTGCCTCCACTAATCACTGCCTAATGGCTGCAGTAACACGGGTTTTACAAATGTGACTGTACGCTAAAGATATACTGCAGTCATAAGATTCAGGAAATATCACCTAAATGTTCATTGGGGAATAAATTAGGGCATTTTTAACTATTATTTTTATTATTTTAGTTTTTTCTTTTCTCTGTAGTATATATTTTTCAACACATTATATTTCATAAAAGATTAAAAGGGTGTTTGTTTGCTTTGTTGCATATTAACGATCAGGGCGGCTGGTGAAATATTTTTTGGGTGGGGCTGCATAAATCCAATTAAGTGTAAGTAGCTAATATTTAATATCATATACACATTAAATATGTTTGATCATTTTAATTGTCCAGTACTAGATAAACCCAGTTGTGTCCAGCGTGTCTCAGGAAACCTCCCACTGTGATGTAGAAACAGTTCTCCATGCAGCAGGTCTCACTGACGAGATGCTGCGTGAAGAAAAGACACTCTTCAATGTGCAGCAGGATGGTGTCACACACCTGGGAAACAGTTTTTCATTATAATTAAGTTACAGCCACCTACTAGTCATAATTTTAAACTTCCTAACAACATTTTTTTTCTTTACAGACTTCTCTATCACTGGGTTTAACAAGTTTCCCTTCTGTTCAGTTTTATTCTACCAGAAAACAAAAAGAAAATATTGTTCTTACTTTCATTATCATGTGTCTCCTGGTGTTCTCTTGCTTCTTTATATTTTCGGACAGATGTTTCATATCCCTCCTCACCCCTGTAACCATCCAGGATCCGAGGAAAACCGACTTAGCATAGCTACATCCAGCTAGCTCTGCGTGAAGCCTCGACTGCTTTCCTTTCTCATTTAACGGCTCTTTGATAGCAGATAATCTTGTGGTATTTAAACGTGGTTTGGGGCGCTTCAAAAATCGCCCTTTGTTAAAGCAGAACTAAGTAAGTTTTGCTCTCGCTCTCCCCCTACTGGCCCCCTGTGAAAGCTCACTGTCGTAACGTTCCCCCCCCCCCCCCCAGACCCCCCCTCGCCCCCTCCACCCCGCCGCCGCCCCCCCAACAACAACGCGCAGAGAACGCTTTTGCAAGAAGAAAGAAAAACAAAACCAAGAAAATGTCTTGACAGGTGAGTATTATTGTCATCTTTGCGCTCCTAAGGGTGGCGTTGCTAACAACGGCAAGGGCTTCATGCTTGTATTTATGTACGTGAGTGTGAGTGCCGTAAAGCAGGTTTGTTCTCGGGAGATTAGTCGGTCCGATCCACTGAAAGTTGCAAGTGCTGCTTTCAGGACACAGACCCCGGAGGGAGGGGAGGGACCCACGAATCACCCCGCCAAGTCCTTGTTTACCCCCACAGTGACTCTAGAAAACATTTATTGAGGTGAAAAAACTTACTTAGTTCTGCTTTAAGTTATTTTCTTTGCGTTTATTTGCTAAATTAAGTTCTTCCATTTGGCAATGCAGATCTGCTATTGGCTAATTTGATCTAAAAGCCCACCTCCAGAGGGCGCTTTCTCCAGCGCCCCAGAGCTGAACTAGACATACATATGAGAATTGAAGATGTGGGAGGAAATCATATTTTACCTTTATCATATTCTCAGTGTATAAATATACGTATGAGTGTTTTTAACTCTTAAAGACATGCAATTAAAAAATATACCGCATATATATATATATATATATATGGGTGCTTGATTTTCCAATCCACCCTCTGTACCAATAGGTGGCTGTAAGGCACCTCAAAGTTATTTGCCCACGGATGAAGAAGAAGAAACAAACAAAGAAGATGAAAAAGTCAGCGCTCTAATGTGTGAGAACAGGTGAGAGATGTTTTCTGGTCTTTGTTTGATGCAATCATTGTGTATGACATTATCAGTGTTTAAATGTAGATGTTGATCGATGCTATGGTGTCTCTGCTCTTGTTTTTTGTCTCTCAGCAGGTGTTGAAGCATATCTCTCTCTCTCCCACCTTCTTTGCTTCTATTTCTATCTTTTTTCTTTTCCTTTATTTCCTTTCTTCTTTTAATCTGTGTCGTGTCCACTGATTCATAAAAAGTTGTAATAAACAAAACTAATATCTTAATAAAATCACAAAAAATTAAATATAACAAGTAGAACACTGCAGTGATTGCTGCATGCTCAGCTTGTGAGAATAAATCTGTCAGGCATTTATATGCATCCGGACAACAATTTTGACTGTTTTACTGCCAGATAAGACAAGGGGAAAAAACAACCATTTAAGTTAAAGTCTTTGGGTGTTGTGACCTATCATCTTCAAAACTAGTTTTGTGAGAAATCGGAGAGCCACTGAGCAAGTTTATAACAATTTAAGGCGTGTGCTGCGTTTGGGCAGTTCAAGCCTGTTGATGACGCAGGATGCTCAGAATTCAGTAAGACTTTAATAATAGGTTTAAATGTCCTGAAGAAGAACAATTAGACTCTGCCCATATTAGTCATTCTGAACTTGTCAAGCAGTAACTTCACACTGGCTCTGCATCATTTACTGCCCAGCTGATACAGCTGTCAGTCAGGTGGGAGGAGTTTGAGCTCCATTTCAAATGGCATCTAGCATCAGCCAGATGTGTTCAGCCAGTCCTGTTTAGCTCAAGTAGTTTGAGTCTCTGACGCAATAAATGAATATGAGTTTTTACAGACTGTGTCAACCAGTAAGAGGTTGCTAATTTTTTCTCATCTCAATTGCTTATTTAGTTCGTTAGCTGTTGATGACATAATAAACTTAAATTGTTCTGACAGTCTGTCTCTAATTTAGGTTAACTCCTCTTTTTGATCATGCTACAGATGATAAACACTTTATCCTCAATTTAAGAGGAAAACTCCTCCTTCCCCACTCGTCATCACTTGTACCCTGGTTCAGGGCAAACTACACAGAAATGGACCCAAATGTGAAGCTATTTGGAGTTGAGTCCCCTGTCAATGTTTAGAAGTAGTTCTCAAGTGCATCCAGTAAAAGCCTTCAAATTAAGATAACTTTTTCTGTTAGAATTAACTCTTCACTTTTATACCCCCTCAAAGTGTCTCTGACATAAGATTTTTATGTGTCATTGTACTCCATCCATCCATCCATCCATCCATCCATCCATCCACCCATCCATCCATGGGGTGCTCGTGCCTATCTCCAGCAGTCATTGTGCGAAAAGGGGTGCACATGGCAACATCACATATACTCTCTTCCTGTTTGCTACGTTATGCTACAGCTTTTAGCAAGCAGCATGCTAGGTGTGGTTTCAACTGCGGGAGCTTCCGAATACTAACAAAAAAAGGAGTTGTGACAAAACAGATACAGGCCGTTCAAACTCGGGAGAACCTGAGTGTTATTGCCACCTGCATAGTTTGAGAGATTAAAACTGAAAGAGAAGTTGTTGACCTGTTTTCACACCCACTATGAAGGTAAGAACACCTGTGGAGCTAAAATATTCAACAGAAACCTCAGAAAAAAACCTTTTTAATGTAAGGCCCTCTTTAAAGTTGGTTTTCTTTGTGTTTTTTTCTCTTTTCTTTCTTTATTTTGCTTCTCAAAACTTTTTTTTGTTTGTTTTTAAGTTTGACACAATTTCCAAATAAACGTTTTACCTAAAATGTCAACAAAATATCACTTTCTACTTATTTTTGGACATATCAGTTTAATGTTTCTAAACTTTTGACAAGTAAATAATTTAAATTATTCGTTCTTATTTATCTTTTGAAACTGTTTGAAGTATTGTTATCATTGCATACTATACAGTGATCTGTTGACCCCGTGTCTTCAGACACCGTACTTTATTTTGAAGGTGCGCCACAGTGTTTCCGGTATTTCTTTAGCGTTTTCCGGAAACTTGACAGCTCCTAGTTGGCTAGACTTTCCTGCTTTTCCTCCAATCAGGTTACTCGCAGTGAGTAAAAGCCAGTCGTTACGTCCTCATACAACACTGTCCTGAAGAAGTTGTTGCTTGGAAAATACCTTAAACTTTCTAAAGTGAGTTATGTAAACGTGTTCGAGTTATCTGTGGATTATGTTTCAGCGGGACTCGACGTGAGGCGGGACGGTATGGATAAATTAAACCCTTTCAGCTTGTCGTGTTTATCCTCAAGCCTGCTGTATGTTTAGCTGATAACTCTTGCTACCGGGTTTGAAAGATTACTAGCATGCCACGCACGCAGCTAACTTCTTCAGGGACAAGAACAGTTTACTGGCAGCTCCGAAGTCTCAGTTTTTAATGTAAATAAGTTCCATTAAATTTCTCTGATAAGCCGAAAATGCTTAAAATGAGACGATACCTGAGGGGAAGTGGGAGGGTATTCGCTTTTGTGTTTGTTGCCTCGGTCATTTGGCTACTTTTTGACATGGCTGCTCTTCGCGTATCGATAAATGATGTGAACAGTCAGCTGCTGAAGGAGCGTGTGATCAGAGAAAAGGAGATCATGAAGCAGCAGTCCAGGGTCACCCAGCTGATCAAGAGGTTTCAACACCCAGTACACAAGGTGGACTTGACTGGGACAGATGAAGTTGTAAAAAGACTTGAAAGTTCAAGTAAGAAACTAGCACGAGTTTATAGACATGGAGGCAGAAACTTTGAGGTAGATTCTAACCAGAAAAAAAGAGATCAGCTTATTAAAAGTGGCAGCTCCAACTCTTTGTTGTCTAATCAGAAAAATGCAGCTACTCTTTCAAATAAAATCACACCAAAGCAGGATGTTCATCCTAAGAAAGTCGCAGTGAATCTGAGTGTAAATATAGCCGATGAAACCCGGCAGCCACCTGGTATTCAGACAGACAAACTTATTTTAAAGAATGGCCTAAATAAAACTGCACGTTTTGCACAAAATTCTGTGGACAAAGTTGGCTTGAAGACGAAGGAAAAGATTGTGGAGGAACCTGCTAAGAATGGAATAAAAGTGAGCCTCTCTCAGGTTGATAAAGCTCATCCTTCTACAACAAAATCTCCCCAAAGTGCCAACAAGAATGTAAACAGAAAGGAGGAAAAGATTCAAATGGAAGCAAAACAGATCAAGATAACTAAAAGAACTCATTTAAAACCAAAGAAGGAGCCTTTGAAGCCTATAATTAACCTTGGAGCAGGAGATAAATCCTGGAGAAACTCCACTACTGCCAGAAAACCAGGTGTCCACAAAGTGCTCCCTCTGGACATGACTCAGAATCCCAGAGACCCTCACGCCGTCGGCCAGTTCGGTCAGCCTGTGAATCTTCCCAGCAGCGACGATGCAGAGGTGAGAAAGCGATGGGAAGAAGGTCACTTTAACGTCTACCTCAGTGACCAGATCCCGGTGGACCGAGCCATTCCAGACACCAGACCTGAGACGTAAGTCGTGTGTTGTGCGTTATTTATCTCTTTGCTTTGACCTGCTCAGTTAAATCCTTTTCGTTTCATTTCCAGTTGTTCACAGAATCTGGTCCACGACAATTTACCTTCCACCAGTGTGATTTTCTGTTTTGTGGATGAGGTGTGGTCCACGCTGCTCCGCTCCGTTCACAGCGTGCTCAATAGGTCTCCGCCCCACCTGCTCAAAGAGATTATTCTGGTGGATGATTTCAGCACTAAAGGTAAATAAAATCATATCAATCCACAGGGAAAACATGCAAAGAACATGATAATTAGACACAGGAGCCTAATGTGGAAGTTGAAGCTAAAAGCAAACAAGATATTGTGGTTTTATTTCTGTATTACCTGTAACATTTATGTTTGGGTGCCTGTTTACTTCCACAGACTATCTAAAAGAGCCTCTGGATAAATACATGTCGCAGTTTCCCAAAGTACGAATCGTGCGCCTGAAGGAGCGTCAGGGCCTGATCCGGGCCAGACTGGCTGGAGCTGCTGTTGCTAAAGGTAAGTCTGGTCCAGAGGAAGAGTTTTTAATCCAACCACACAGTTTACTCAAATGATGGTGGAAAGAGTATGAACCTCATCAGTGGTCGACACTATCAGAAATTAAGTTTACAGGATTTTGACATGTTGAACATCTCTCTCATTAATTTGAACACCCATGTTTAAAAAGATCTTTTAATTTTTTTATAGAATATACAAGTTTAATTAACCTTCTGCCCTTCAATAGTAGATAGTAGTCAGGACATGCAGGGACAGATTGGAAGAGCTACACGCTACATGTTTTACTCAGAGTCATAGTTTTGTTTTGGAAAACTGTTTATTAAAATTTGTTTGGTTTTTTTTGTTTTTTTACATAAAATGTTAAAGTGTACGTTTTTATCATGTAACATGGAAGTAGTTTTGTTCCGCGTTGAGTTAATTTCAACATTTCAAGTATATAAATTTAGGCTTTTCAGGGACTACTTTTTGGCAATTTACTGATTTCTTTTTAATGTAAATAAGACTATAAGCGGCTACTTTTTATACGTGTTTTAAACGGTGCAGCTTAAACAATGATGCAGCTGATTTATTTATGGGATTTTACAGGCTAGTGAGCTTCATGTCGCCAAAACTTTTAGCCTCATCACATCAGACCAATGAAACTGTTCGAGTTAAATCAAACCCACTCACACTAAATTCTTTCTTTTGCACTTCATGCCTTTATCATAGAAAACACATGAAGAAATTGACATGATGCAGCTTTCAAGTTAAAGACGATTAATCTGACTCTCGAAGGAAACAGAGTCGCTACAGGCAGTTTTTTGTTTGGAAAAAGCATTTACATATATATTTTTGTGTATGTTAAATGTACTTATTTAATTTAAATGGTTAAACAGTTTCATGTTTCAACATGGAAACCTGCAGCTTATAGACAAGTGTTTGTGGATGCAGCTTCTCAGATAGTATGGTACAAAAAAATGGGATTTTAGTCATAAAACTTTATCGTTCATCGTTTTAAAGCTACATTCAGCTTTAGAAAAATATGTTGCCAAAAATATAATTTTTATTTGGAAACTCTGGCGCCGAGAGGTTCAGGCACTCTGCAGGACCAGTCTCATGTATTTCTGTTTGGGGGATCTTAATTGGCAAAGAAAAAAGAAAAATCACATCATTCAAACTTACTGAAGATCTCCTTTATAAAATTATAAAACGTGCATGAAATGATAAATAATAAAACAAACATTACAATAAAACATGTCTGTGTGGAAGTTCAGGTTTGTTCTGTCAACAATGTTGTTTACAGAACTATAAACCTGTAACAGAAAAGCTTGTTAAATGTTAGTTTAACCACAGCAGGATGTTTGTTTTCCTCTGACGTAGGGGAGGTTCTAACCTTTCTCGACTCCCATATTGAATGTAACGTTGGTTGGCTGGAGCCGCTGCTAGAGCGGGTGTATTTGGATCGCAAGAAGGTGCCATGTCCAGTTATTGAAGTCATCAGCGACAAAGACATGAGGTGATTAAATCAAACTACAGACGAGCAATGCATGAGATGTAACAATGTTCCACTCAAAGATTTTAGGTAAATGTCATTTTGATTTCTTAACATTTAGTTTTATCTCATTATCTTCAGTTATATGCTTGTTGACAACTTCCAAAGAGGTATTTTCAAATGGCCTTTAGTGTTTGGATGGAGCCCAGTACCAGAGGACGACATTAGGAAGAACAACATGACTGTTTCAGATCCCATCAGGTGCTGAGATCAACATTTTTTCTCCAAGCTTTGGATTTCATATAAAGCTAAAACTTCTGTGTGTGTGTGTTTATGTTCTTACAGGTGTCCAGTTATGGCTGGAGGGCTGTTTTCTATTGATAAAAACTACTTCTTTGAACTTGGTACATATGATCCTGGTCTGGATGTTTGGGGTGGAGAGAACATGGAGATTTCATTCAAGGTATATCTCATGTTTTTATTCTCTTATTAATAGTTGTAGCTCGTTCATTTATTAATCTTATTGGGTAAAATTGACAGATCTGGATGTGTGGTGGAGAAATCGAGATCATCCCCTGCTCCCGGGTCGGACACATTTTCCGAGGACAGAATCCGTACAAATTCCCAAAAGACAGACAGAAGACGGTGGAGCGTAACCTGGCCAGGGTGGCTGAAGTTTGGCTGGATGAGTACAAAGATCTTTTCTATGGCCATGGGTACCACCACCTGCTGGACAAGAAGGTCATCGATATAGGAAACCTCACAGAGCAGATTGAACTGAGGAAGAGGCTCCAGTGCAAGAGCTTCAAGTGGTATCTGGACAACGTGTATCCAGACATGGACGCTCCGGTGGTCAAAGCTAAGGGCTTGGTACGTGGATGAGTTAGATTTTTATCTGCTGAAATGCACCATGCTGTTGTTACAGTTCTCTATATTGTTTGGTAAAATAAAAGCTTTTAATTAGAGATGCACTAAAAGCTTTTTACTGACCCACAACTTCTGATTTCAGCTGATTCAGATTTCTCTCAAAGAATTCGATTGAATAAAATACAAGTTCTGTTTTTCTATTTGTAGTAAAATAGAAAGTTTATCTGTCAATTCCCTGGGAAAAATTTAGAGTTTCACCAAATTTGAATGATGATTTATTTATATGTTGAAGAAAAATCTGATTTTGAAGTTTCAGATCATGGAATAACTAAAAAATTCGTTTTTTTGTTTGTTTCCTTGGTGCATCTCTACTTTTAATGCTTTATAGCACAAAGTGAATGCTATTATGCTCATTTCTTTTTGTGCAACATTTTGCTAAACTGAATTAACAAAGTATTTTCTGTGCTGTAAATTTAAACCAAGTTTTACTGATTTTTTTTTTTTTTTTAAGGTTTTTAACCGGGGCTTGAGGAAATGTCTTTCTCTGCAGAAAGGCTTTTTGTCTTTTGAAATTTGCGATCTAAACAAACAGGTAGGATTTATTTCATTCATGAGATTATTTACAGAATGTTTTCCATTTTCTGTATTTATTCTGTTTCCTTTGAGGGTAAAAAATGGAATGTTTGTGGTGATGACAGTGGAAGTTTTTCAGTGCATAACACAATAAGAATTCAGACCAGGATCAGTACAGTCAGCGTCTAAAGCCATGGTAAACAAGGGTGGAGCTCAGCATGGAGGATTTTCTACACGTGATCATTTTGGATTCAGAACAGATTCTTTCCTATACTGTTCAGGATTTACAGCATAATAACATGCTGGTAACTCTTCCTCTTTTCTTCCCTGTTATTCAGAGTCAGCACTTTAATTACACCTGGATGAAGCACATTCAACAGCAGGGAATGTGTGTCACTCCCCAAAGCAAAGGAAATGGTTTTGCTTTGATACCATGTGACAACACCAAACCTGAACTCCGCTGGTTCCACAAAAACTCGAACTCAGCTCTCGTAAGTTACCTGTGAATCATCCTTCCTTTTTCTTTCAAAGATAAAGTTCACTGATTCCATTTGCTTTTTTTGTGTGTCAAGGCCGAGCACCTCGTAACAGAGTTTTTGTCCAAGCGCATGTGCCTGGGGGCGGAGCCTCAGGGTGGCGCTGTCCGTCTCAGCCCGTGTGAACCCAGCAGCATTTTCCAGAAGTGGCAGTTTACACAATACCTCGCCTAATAATGAGACTAAGATGAGTTTAAACTACTAAAAACCTCTGCAGTCTCCTCACAGTCCATCAACGCTATGTGACAGACGGGAGGGAAACGACTGAAAGGAACGTGTCACTGGGACGGTGTGAGGTCGCGTACAAAGAGAAAATATTTATTTTATTTAACTGGGATTCAGATGGAGTTCTATGGGGGAATAAAATCCCAGTTTAATGGGTCAAAGTGCCTTTTAAGTTGTTTTGTCTTTTGGGACTGATAATGATGAGACTTTTTTTTTTTCACAAAAGTTGTTGATTTTTGTTGTATGAAGTACTTCATGCTGCTTGTTTGGGTTGAGGTTCTGATGTGTATGATTTCTTTTCTAACACTAGAGGGAAGTGTTGGTTTCAAGATGCCCAATAAAAACCTGTGTTCTGATTTTACTTCCTGTTAACAAACATTTTAAAGTCAAATCAAAGAGAAAACAAATTATTAAAAAAAAAAAAAGAACAAAAACCCAACAATGTAATCATACTTTATTATTGTTTTCATTGTACCAATGCAAAATTAATATAATATTTAGTTATTTAAAAGTCCTCTTGCATTTTGTGATGTGAATATTGCTTTAAGTCTGTGTCTCACTGGGCTGCAAGTAGTTAGAAATACAAAATTGTGAGAAAATATGGAAATTTTTATTTGAAATCGACCTGATTTGATGCTTAATACAGTTTTGAAAGTGGAAAAATTGCAAACATTCTTGTTTTCTGCAAATAATCTGGAGTTTCTTCATTTTTACATCATTTTTTACAATTTTGTCCCACCCATAAGTTCAGATTCCCTTGATTCCCATAAGAAAAATGGGACACTTTACAAACATTTGAAGACATTTTGGAAACTCCCTCATGAATGTTGTTGAGTTTGACACCAGCAGCTTGAGCCTAGAGAGACACAGTCTCATTTTTAGCACAAAGATTTCTTCACATAATTATTTATAAAGGAAATCTTTTTAAAAAAGCACATAATTGACTAAAATATTTAATAAGATCCATTATTTTGTCCCTGGTTAGTTTATCAGAGTCTCAGGCACGATATATCAATAATTTATCACCATGGCGATAATCAATGTTTGTTAAACGCTGTAATAAATCACAAGAAAAGCGTTGGGCGCTTCATGATGATGTAACAGAAATTGATTTTTCCTACTGAACTCAACATCAAAGTATCCAGTAACACAATAACATGTTTTTGTAATGACATTAATCTGAAGCATATTTTAGAATCAATAAGCTTGTAGACTTGAAGCGCTCTTAATTTGAAGGATTTTTGGTTGTTTTGTGCTCCTGTCCATTTAAAATGGGTAGATTCTCACTGATTCTTTAACATGAACTCAAACTCGTCTATCTTCTGGCGCGTGTTGCCTCTCTGGATCCTGCGGTACGACACAGTGCTGTATTTAGAAGAAGCAAGGTGGTTGAAGGTGTCGCAGTCGGAGCTCTTTGGCTCAGACGAGGTTGACTGATCTTGGTCTGGTTTTCGATGAAGCTCGGTGTTTGCTTGAAAGTTGCACTTGGTCTCCAGATCTTCCTCAGACTTGTTGCTGCCTGGTTTCTGTGGTTTATTAGAGTCATGAAATGGATCTGGGTGTGATGTTCTGGTTTCTTCCATCTCGTCCTTCACCCTAACACGAGGATTCACTGGAAAGAAGAAGCAACGTGTTTTATCATCTGTTTATAATAAACACCTTTAATAACAGTCTCTTACCTTCTGCTGTTGATCCATTGAACTCATTTGGTGTTTGAAGATCTGAAGCTTTAGAGTTTGGTGGTAGAAACGCTGCACAACTTCTCCCAAACTTGACGTCACTCACATCTGATGAGAATTGGAGCTTTAAACTTTCTTCTTTTGCCCAAACATCATCACATTTGTCCATCTGTCCTGTTGAACCATTCAACTTTTGGTTAGTTTCCTTCTCTGCCACACTGTTGACTAGATGTTTGCTCTTCTTGGCACTGAAACCACTCAGTGTAGCTTCTCTGTCCTGATGAGTTGTCTCCTCGTCGCTGTAGAACACAGAGTCGTCTCCCATTTCCACCAACCAAACATCTTTTGCTTCATCCGTCCTCTCATCAGCGTTGAGGGTGTTCCCATCAGTAATCTCCACTTCCTGGCATGCTGCCACATCTTCTACACCAGATCCTGGATCATTTGGATTTTCCTCCATCGAGCGTGTCTTCTTGTGATGCTGATAATAAATGTTTGAGTTTTTTTAGTAACTCTGACTTTGCTGTTGTCCCTTATCAAAAAATGAGGATTGGATCCAGCCTGCATTTCAGTCTAGAGTGCACAAGCTGCTCTCTAGTGTTTGTACCATGTAAATCTGTGTGTTTGTTGACTCACTGAAGAACAGAGCTTCTGTTGTGGGTCCAACAAAGGGTAATTGTGACCCTGTGACGCTGCATATGGAGCAATTGTGCTTCATTTCAAATCTCTGCTTGGTGACAACCTTCTTTTATTTTGAAACTGGATTAACAGCCTCCCATAGGTTTGCATGTAAGAGTTTACTGCTTGAAACATCAGCGGTTCTGCACGTGTTCTCAGGCAAATCTTTGGCATGTAATAAGTTTCTAGGAACACAAGAACTTTAAGCTTCTGAAGCTTTTGTATTGTTGACACGAGAGTGTGTAAACCTACAGAATGCACAGAATCCTCCTTCGGTTTGAAGTTTTACATAAACACGGCGAAGCTAAAGCTTTGTAGAGACTAGAGTTCTACAACAGCAGCTTCTTTGAAGGACAAAAGGTAAATGAAACCATTTACAACAAAATACAGGAATAAATCTGATTGAGTTTAGTTTATTTATATAGCACCAGTTCAAAAAAAGTCTTCTCAAACCATTTTGTAAAAAAGTCTATTTCATGTTAAAATTGCATACATCAGTTCAGACTAATGCCAATTAGTAAGAAGGAGCCAAGTTTTAATTACTGGCACTCTCACTATCTCTTTAGATACTGCAGGAAGCCATTGAAGTGAGACGTATTCCAGGAAACAGGTGTAGCTTGTGTTCATATCACTTTGAAGAAATCATGTGACTTATCTCAATCAGTTTTCTGGGGAATAAAAACGTACCGATTTTGCACAGAAATCTAATCTCTCAGATAAACGCACAACACTGAAATGAAGGTGGTACACTGGAGGTTGCTTTAAGAAAGTTTATTTTTTTTGAGGATGAAGCACAAATGAGGATTTTTGCAATTTTAAGAACAGGCAGGATTTACACCAGTTCTATGTGTCTTGGGCACTGAAAGTAAGTTGTAGCCTGCGTGGGTTCAAAGTAATTTTGGAAATGAAAAAAGTAGTTCTCTCTTGGCCACATCCTGTTTTGAACTGAGCAGACACACACACACACATATATATATACACACACATAACGATTTGGTTTTGGCACCTGAAAGCCGTGTGCTGCTAAATGTAAATCTCATTCTGTTTCTGATCATTTAGGTGAGTATTTAAAATCCAGTGTGCAGCTGCTGAAACTCAAACTGTTCAGATTAATGCTATGAAAAAAAAATACATTCTTTATTCAAGTTAGTAGGATATTTAAATTCATCTTTTGTACATTACAGTCTGTCATGTGTACATTCAGTCCAACACATTCATTATATAATGCTTTTCTGGTACAGCAGTCAAACAGTGACCGTAAAGGCTCAGAAAGCACTGAAGTAAACATTTACAGAAAGTGGTCCATTTTCACTTGAAGGTTAAGTCCAAGTTGGAGGAAACACTTCATTAAAGTGTCTGTTTGTTTTTGCATCTCCACACATGGAGCACCTGAACGACATGGCACTAAGAGGGTGTCCCTGACTCCTCCTCCTCCACAGATTTCTGAAGTGCAGGGATTAATTTGAAGATCTGTTTGCGCACGCTGGCTCTTCTGCCTTTCCTGGGCAGCGTCCCAAACAAGGACGAGATCCTCGTCTCCTCCCAGGATGGAGACAGAGAGCTGTTGCTGCCAGCCAAGCTGGAGCTGCTGGAGCGACTGAGGGCTTGGTGATGCAAGCTGGAGCTGGATGAAATCCTCTTTGAGCCGTCCTGCACAGAAAAGTCTCTGGAGAAGAAGCAGCCATCGTCTGTGGTGCTTGCTGCACTGCAGGGACTGGGAGAATTCAGATCTCCAAACACGCTGGCCAGGTCGCTGTCATCGGTCATCCCACTCCTGTAGCTGCTGTCGCTGGAGAAACGTCTTCCACGGCGGCCGACGGGGGAATTCAGAGCAGCTAGAGAGTCCGTCAAGAGGTCGAGGCTGCTGTCATTCAAATTACCTGAAAACAACAAAAGTCCCTGTCAGGAAAAGTTTCAGCTGCCAGGAAACTTTGTAATAGGAAGAACGTCAGCAGCTTTATTTCTCAGGGAAACACCCTCATCAAGAATTATCTGGAGTTGACACTCCGCAGCCTTTTGACTGATAAACGGTGCTGCTTAAAAGAAATGACAGCGGCTGTGAGAAAGGAAGTGCTGTGTGGTCTGACAGCTGATGCGATGCTTCTCACCTCGCATTAAACGTTTTTCCTGTAATGTGAGCTCCTGTAGCTCCATCCACTTCTCACGAAATGATTGCTGCATGGACAGAAAACATCACGGTTAAACTTCTTCACTTTCACACGCTGTGCGTTTAGAGTTTTGGGTGAGAGAAGAAGTTACAGGATGAATTGTGACATCGTTTAGCCACACAGCAGTATTTAGCTTTCAGGTGGGCTCTTGTGGTTTGGCGAGAGCTGCTACAGCACGTCAACACAAAAGCAGTGAAGGGACAAACCTGGAGAAGGTGCAGCCTCTTCTCCAGCTCGATCTGCTTCACAACATTCACACACACAGTCTCCATCCTGAAACAAGAACACACAGACACACACTTAGGATGCTGGTTTTTAATATACAGTTCACTTTGTTTTGTTGTTGATCAGTGATTTCTCTTACTTTAGATTGTTGGTTGATTCTTTGATCAGATCCAGAACATGCTCATGAGACAGTCCTTCTGTACTGACCCCATTAACAGCAACGATAACATCACCTATGACAAATGAGGTCACAGAAAAATCAGTTTATAGAATTTGTCCCGTGGGTGTGTTAAGATAACATGAGCGCTTTGTGTTGCATCTGTCAATCTTTAGGTAACACTTTTAGAAATATGAGAAGTCTCAGTAGGGTCTATAGGGGAGGATGTGGGTGGTTCACCTGCGGTCAGCTCAGCACTCTCAGCTACGCTGTCCTCGTTCACCTTGCTTACGAAGGTGCACATCTCCACTGCAGAGCTGGTTTTTTGCCGCAACCCATATGTCTGCAAACAAAAGAGACGTTTCGCAATAAGAATGAGCCCTTTAACACAAAACTTGAGCTCAAACATGAAGTGAAAGTTCAATTATCTGCTTTATTTTATGCTTAAGAAACGGTGAATACCTGAATTTCAAAACCAAACGTCTCGTTGTCCTGCTTTTCCAACACGATTGTTACTCTGTGCAGAAGATCAATGCAAAAACAAACAAAGAGAATTAAAAATGTTATTAATCAAAGACAAAAAACTTTTGCATACTATAAAAACTAAAGCAGAACATGTTATAGGTTTGTAATATTTACCTTTGTGGGTCAGTGTAATCGATCAGAGAGGTGGTGGGAGTTAATTTGGGCTGCAGATGAGGAAAATGCACACTTCATTTAAACATCATTATAATATTTTGACACTTTTATAGAGTTATGAAAGTTGCTTGTTTCAATATGATGATTATCATGAGTCACAATATTCTAACTGCTGTTGCTTAATTTTTCTTTGATTTAAAAGAGTTTGCAGAGTTTTTATACATCAATCTTGACGCACATTCGTACGTATGTCATACTGAGTTATTGTCTCACCTTGCAGACTCTGGTCAGAGAGCCAGTGTTCTGTCGGTGACGGTCGTTGTTCCCCCTCAGCGAGCGTCTGTACCACAGAGATGCTTTCTTCTTCAAACTGTTATCCAGAATATAACTCTCCTGGCTGCTCTGCCGCTGAAGTCCATTGGAATTCATGGTGCACTGTTTTGTTTTGTTTGGTTTTGTTTTTGGTGGAGCAGATCTCAAAGCATCATCGTGTCCCTCTGCAGCAGCTCTTCTGTGATTGTGTGACCCTGCTCTGCTGAGCAGCCAAAAGCAGAATGTGTAAAAACGGAAATCCACGTCATGTGATGGTTGTGGTAGACCTGCATCTGCAGATCTCTGCCTCACGCACCTACTTTCCTGTTCACCTCCTTTAAACCGTTTTGTTCTCTTTCTTGAGAAGCGCTGCTGTGATGTTATGAAAAGAAAAAGGAGGGAAAGTGCTGAGGCTATTGTGTATAATTCCCCCTTCAAAGAGTCCCTTTAATTTTTCACAGTCTTAGCAATTCGATTTATGGTCTGTCAGAAATCAGCAATGCATGAGAAAGTGCCACCTCACTCCTGCACCGGCACCTGCTTTGCAACCTCTTTCACTCTCTGTTTCTCAATGGGATAAGCCTCAGACTGAACTTCAGTCCTGCGCTCTGCCAAGCAGGACGACTTGTCTTATGAGGACAGACAAAAGGCTGATTCAGCTCAGGGCCAGATTCTCTCTTCTGAAACACACAGCATGGGTCACTGGGCTAAAAGCATCAGACATGGTTGGATCAAAAGAACAATCACACACTCGGGCAGGCGAGAAGTCGGGGACACGAGGGATGGGTTAAAGGGAGCTGGATCGTTGTCGTGCTTTTCTTTTACATCTTACCAAAACTTAAATACTTCATAAGAATCAGAAAGCTGTTTCACCACAGTGAAGTAGAAAAAACTGAGAGATTGGTTCACAACAACCATGTCTGTCCCTCTGATACAGCCAGCTGACCACGAGACTGTCTGGAACATTTCAGAGGACGCTGCAAATCCCCAGCCGCACTATTAGATGTGAGATTACCAACAAAACAGAGTTTTCATTTACTGTACTTATTTTAGTCATCAGCCCTGCACGTCATGTCTTTATCCAAAAGAAATTTCTAATATTTGAAAATGTCAAACATATTTATAAACTCCTCAAAAATAAGCACTAAGAATTTAAATGGTTAACTTTCCTTGTAAAATCTGGACAAGAGAACATTTCCTGTTCTTCAAAATAGATTAATTTTGTATTTTTTAACGGCACTACAAAATAAATGTACCGTTTCAAGCATTTTTTTTTAAAGAAAACATCTGTTGATAAATATATCCCATGGAAAATGGACTCAGAAGGTAACACAGAACAAGAACCCTTCACGTATGTCATTTGTGCATTTGTCCACCGCAGTCCCCCCCCCCAATGAAGGAAAGTTGCTGGTATTAAATACAGATATTTATTCTGATTTCAATGTTCAGGCATGTGGTTTTGTGTTATTAAGCTGCCTTGTCTCTCAGGCGGCGCTTCAACCTTATGTCAGAACATTTCCACCCACATGCTTCACAGTTCAGGTTTTTGCTTTGAAAATAAGAGACACGAGACACTTTTCACAGATAAACTCTTGACACTCTTGCCTGCATTGTTAGGTTTTGCTCACATTTTCCATTTAGAAAGTAGGAGCATTTGTTTCTGCAATCACTTTCAAATGAACTTTGTTCAAAATAGTTGCAAGGCATGTCAAACTTTGGGGTTCTTGAAGATTTGTTTTTGAGATCTGTGGTCTTGTTTGGGATAGGATTTCAGAGAATGGCAGTTGTAGTTGAATTCTTGTAAAACAAAAATCTAAAGATGTGCTTATTGATCGTTTACTTTAAAACAGCAGAGGTTCGTGTAAGTTTAGTGTTTTTAAGTTCAGTGGCATTAAAAAAACACCCATTTCTCTAAAAAATGATCTGATGCAAGAGTCAGACTGAATGTCGTTGAAAAAGCTCATAATATTCAATGAATCCCTTCCAGAGGCCCGGAAAAAAATTTTTAAAACATCTAAAAAAATCCAGGAAAACTACTTAGAAGTAACAGAGATAAATGACACATAGCCCAAACCTACTGCAGGTTGCATGTAGATTCTTTGATTTTATAGTTTTAAGCATTTCAGAACATATTCCAGTTTTATTCTTAATTCTTAGACCCATTTTCTATCACACAGGTCCTCCAGTGCTGCACTTTTAAAGAACCTAGAGCAAAAATCAAACTCTTGGATTATTATATATCTCTTCTTGTCATCCAATGTTGAAATGTGTCCCTCCAATTGACACCATGTAACCTTTATGTGACATGCATCGCCACAAAAATCTGTTAAAACAGCACAGTGTTAAAGGCGTTGACTCATTTACGTAGTGCTGATAGTTTCAGGGTTAGAGCTTTATTTCCTCTGCTTAACGGACACTTACAGCATAACACGAGCAGGGCTGCAGAACAGAAAGCACAGATGAGTCACATATGTTAAAGAGATGTGGAGAAGATAAGAGTGACCTGCTTTAACTGAGTAGGTTCGGGAAATTGTCCCTCTCTTTCGTCTTTTTTAGAAAACGCTGCACAATCGGTGCTTTCAGAATTACATTTCCAGTGTGAGATTCTCTGTAAAGAACAGCAGTCGATGCGTGTCGATGTGTGTCGATGCGTGTAAAACAGTGTTTATTGACCCAACAGCGCTGAGAAATATAATACAATAATACAAAAATAGAACGACACAGAACAGTGTCACATAAATAAAACCTATTTCAATGAGAGGAGCTACAGTATTTCTACACAGTAAAGACACTGTTCAGACATTGCACATGTTGATCACTCCTCTTTGGAATGATAAGAAGTTTTTTTTTTTTTCATTTACGGCTTTTTTATCACTTCTTTCATTTGTCTTCATTCTTCAAGAAGCAGATATGACACAATTGATAAAATTGGCTCAAGTTAAAAGTAAACAGTTAAACTGCCAGCAAGTTGTTTTTAAACTGAATAAAGCCTGAAGCATCAATATGATGGTGCATTGTCTCTATATTCTGTCTTTTATTTCATGCACATTCAAAACATAGCATATGTTTGTATATTCCAAGCAGAAGCAACGAGCTGCTTGTTTTCCAGAAGCAACAGCGCTGCTCATTCATGACACGATCAAGTTTCTTACGGTAACGTGTTTGCAGTGACCCCAAGCAGCGAATGTGAACTGAAACTTTAAAAAAAAAGAAACAACAGGATGCAGAGATGAATGAAAGATTCAGTTTCTTTTCTCAGGCGTTGAGCTGATAAATTTCTTCACAATAAAACATACACAGGCACTCTTACAGACATTTTTTTTATACAAGCACAAACGGTGAACAGATAAGATCTTCACACCTTTCTGGTGTCTGTGACTGCAAGGCTTTACAGCACATGAAGGACTGTGGCATTGGAGAAATTAATGTGCAACCACCTCAAATATGATCATACAGATTTGAATCTGTTTTGCATCATCCAATTTTATTTGCTGATTTGTTTTTTGCTTTTGCTCATTAGAATTCTGTTAAATCTGGTTTATTTATTTGGGACAATGTAAAACCTGCTGCAAACTGAATTGAACTCAAAAAGATGTGATTGTTGTTTTTGATGCTTTTCCCTTTTTTCAAAAAAATTAAAGCATGATAAGTTACAGTTAACATAAAAAACTGTCAAATTAGTTGTTAAAACCTACATTTTAAAGAAAAATAGTTATCTTGTTTATTCATACATGATTATAAAATAATATAACTGTTCTTAAACTTTTAAAATATCATCCAATATAGCATGATAATTAAGCAGTTAGGTCAATAATTTTCCCATAAAGCAATGCAAATGTAGAAATATCTTTGCATCAAGCAAATAAAATTAATCTTTCTAGCTTGAGACTGGTGCAAGAAAAGGTTCAACATGTTATACAACTTAAATGTTTTCGTTTTAAATATCTAAAACCTTAAACTATCTCAGTTTTACCTCAACGAGGAGCTGCAACAGATGACAAACTCTGCTGTGTAACTTGATTAAATATCCAACAAATGACTAATTTGAGGAGTCAGTGCATTCGCTGAGATTACTCAAAAAATGGTATTTGGATCTTGATTTCAGTTTATCTAATAAAAACAAAAGATCTTATGCAGTTTTCTACTCCAGCAGTAAGTATGTGGCTGTATTCCCTCTCATTGTGCTTTCAGCAAATTGTTTGTGTATATGAGAACTGATTGTCAGGAAAAGTCTGTTTGTGCATGAACACCAGTTGTAATATTTAGTGATTTCGTGCTCTAACTACCCAACAGTCACTAAACTATCCAGCACAAAAATACAACAATGTGCAATTTCAAGCTTTGGGCACTTTAAATACTGAGGTAGCAAAATAATCATAGTTAACATGACTTATGTCACATGACACTTCCTGATTAAACTGTTGCTGTTTGGGTTTTTAGAAGTCACCATCCTGGTTGTGCAAAGTTTCTGCACATGTTTCCTTCACTTCATTGGCACCAAAAACAACGTAAGGAGGATCTTTGAGGATTTGGCCTCAGGCCTTCGAGTCTATCACCAGTGCCCGCACCAGCGCCTATCTCCAGGACAGCTGCTGAAACTAATCTTTGACGTCCTTGGTGACAGAGAGCTGAGACACAGTTTTCTTGACCCGCAAAGCGGTGAGTCGTGCAGCGGAGTTGGCGTACCAGCACTCTCTCATCAGCTTTCCCATCACACGAAGAGCCTGGTGCAACAAGGATAATAAAATTATCATTACTGTGTAAATAAACGACGTCTTCAGTATTAACTGTGAATTAAATCAAGTTTGAAGAATTTTTTTCTTATCCATATTACTTAAAAGTACATCTGGAAAAGTTAGATTTCAAAAAAGCAAACAAATTCCAAATCTATAGTTTGTTAATAGGTTTCAACCTCACATTGATCTTTGTCAGAACTCTACCTCTTTACCAGGATTTGTACTTTTCTGAAAAACATGGATTCTATATGATTTTTAGCAGAATACAATATTTCAGACTTTTAACAGTCTGTCATTGTATTTTCTTGTTTATAATTAACCATAGACATTTTATTGGAGCTACAATGGACACAAAAAGCCTACACACCCTGTTCAAATACCAGGTTTTTGACATGTAAGATAAATAATTACACAACTTTTTCCACCCTTGATGTGACCTATAACCTGTACAATGCAATTGAAAAACTGTCACACCTTGTCTAGGGGAGAACGTGTAACAATTGAAAGAAATGAACTGGGGGTAGAGACCAAACTAAACCAGAATACAACACCGTTCAACACTCCTGGGCTCAGGTGGGAAGATGTAAGCCTTATCTTACAAAGAAAAACATTCAAGCCCGGCTTAATTTTGCAAAAAGACATCTGAAATCTCCCAAATGCATGTGGGAAAATGTGTTATGGTCTGATGAAACCAGGGTTTAACTGGATATAGTTCCAAAAGGTATGTTTGGTGCAAAAACAACACTGCTCATCACCAAAAGAACATCATACCAACAGTAAAGCATGGTGGTGGCAGCATCATGCTTTGGGGCTGTTTTTTTTTTCAGTTGGAACTGGGTCCTTAGTCAGGGTGGAGGGAATTATGAACATTTCCAAATACCAGTCTGTGTTGGCACAAAACCTTCAACCTTCTGTTAGAAAGCTGAAGATGAAGAGGAACCTCATCTTTAAGCACAGCAATGACCCAAAGCTCACATTCAAATCAACAAACGAATGGCTTCTATGGAATAAGGCTGAGGCTTTGGAATGGTCCAGCGAGAGTCCAGACCTGAATCCCATCGAACATCTGTGGGGTGATCTAAAGAGTGCTGCGCATGGGAGATGCCCTCGCAATCTGTCAGATATGGTTTCGCAAACAAGAGTGGGCAAATATTGCCACGTCAAGATGTGCCACGCTGACGCTACCCAAAAAGACTGAGTGCTGTGATAAAAGCCAATGGTGCTGCAATAAAGTCTTAGTTTATTGGTGTGCATATTCATGCAATCAGGTTATTTTCAGTATTTCTTTTATATTTTCCCCCTTAATGTTTCAGTTTGCTTTTCAATTGCATTGTAGGTTATATGTCACATAAAAGTTGGAAAAAGTTGCAAAATTATTTGTCTTGCTGTCTTTTTTTACCTGACAAAACCTGGCATTTGAACAGGGTGTGTAGCCTTCTTGTATCCACTGTACTTTTGGACTACAGGCAAGACAGTCAAGCATAAACACACTTTACTGCACCAATACATACCATGAAAAAAATGGCGTCCTTTGCATTTTTCACTGATAACAGCCTGGACAGTTTTTGCTATCTTTGGTATGTAAAACCTTTTATCTTTTTATTTTAAGCTGAATTGTGAATTCTTGTGGGCAAAAACAGTTTTCTACTATCCTTCTGGCCATCTGAGGTTACCCAGAGTACTTGCTGCCAGACTTGATGTATGGCTTCCTTTTTTGTGAAATACAGGTTACATTTCTTGGTGCAGCAGCAGACTGTGCTGGGTGGTTTTTCGTTGTAATTTTTGCCCAAAGCCTCAAAAAACACACACACACATCCAACAACGGTTTGGGTCTTTCTGCAGTGAAAATTCCCTAAACTCTTTCAATCTGTGTTACTGTATTACACTCTGTAGATGTAAATATATCTTTAGGTCTTTTGAAGTTACTTTTTTTCACCAACCAATGGTTCTCTGACAGATTTGTCTACTCCTGCATGTTTTAGATGTTTTTCAGCTCCAGCCCAGCTGATTCAAATTATTAAATTACCTATTATGTTAGAAAGTTCTGTATGTCTGTTAACGACCTGCTCCTCCAAACCTGGTGTGTTGAAGCAGAGGAACATCTAAAACCTGGAGGATGGCGGCCCTCAGGGACTAGTGTTTGACACCTATGCTTTAGTGGTCACTTCTTTTATAAATTTGAATATTTTCAAATGAGTTTCTAGAATCAAATTCAAGATTTGTTATTTCTACACATGATTAAGGAAAATAAACAATTTATTTGTACTACTTTATCTGTATTAAATAAGTTTGTCACAAAATTGATCACAAATTTGAGCATCGGTAGCATGTTTGAAGCTCTTTCCAATCCGTGTGGACATTGTGCTGTAAATATTTCAGAACTAATGTGTTAAATTGTAAGTTACTAAGTGAGGAAAAGATACAATGTAGTAAAGGACTGAGACAGTAAAATTAGCTAAAAAAATCAGCATATAAAATCTGTGTAAAAAATACATTTACAATCTTTTTCCTTGCACTTTTATTTATGTACATGGCAAATATAAAAAATTTGTCAAATGAAAAAGTAATCAGTTTCAATTTAACATCAAGATTTTTCTAATTGATTTTTATTCTTTATATTTAAAGCAGAACTAAGTAAGTTTTGCTCTCGCTCTCCCCCTACTGGTCCCCTGTGAAAGCTCACTGTCGTAACGTTCCCCCGCCACCGCCGCAGACCCCCCCCCCCTCACCCCCCC
>SSNP01000002.1:3162951-3230091 GCA_006937955.1 Pachypanchax playfairii | reverse complement strand
TGAAACTGTAAGCTTCAAATTTACTTGATGTGTTTAGCCTAGCTTAGCTTAGATGTATTTGGTTGTGTGGAGATGGATTGGACTTGCGGTACAACTGTAGTAAAATCTTTCTGTTTTCACTTCTGCCTTTAGACTGCTGCTTCTTTTTTAACCAGCTGTTTGAGTTGCAGTTCCGGAACTGAGACTAGAACCAACATATTTGCTGTCTGTTCTGTCCATTTAACTTCACATAACCTTCACTTTTGAACCTAAAAACTTGTGACAAGAGATGCTTTATTATATGCAAAAAGTAAATAAAGACAGTTTTTATTTATTGGCACTACATGGCTGTAAATAAACAAAGTAATGAGACACTTTCACTGATAAAAGGAGCATGAATTAGTTTCCATTTTGACACCAGTTGTTAAATTATCTGACAAGCATTTACCATTTAAAAAAAAACAAAACTGTTCAGTCGTGTCCAAAACACCTGATTCAACAGTCGAGTTACCTTTTTGTTCACATCAGGTGTGTTTAAGCAGCAAAACACTAAAACATGCAGAACCCGGACGGAACACATCTGGTAATTTGCTCTGTTACACCTTTATTTATCAGCAGCTACTTGAATCACGATGATTCCCACGATACAAAAATAATTACCAGCTGTGTAACATATGTTCTGTCTCACCTCACAGCTCTGCCACTGATTGGGAATATTGGGCCTGAGTTTCTGATCGCATACCACCTTCTTCATGTCCTCGATGGATGGATCTGAAGGCACCATGTCGTAATAAGGCAGCTGAAAATCTTCATGAACTCCTGGGAGAAAAACCAAAATGGAAATTATGATTACTGTGTTGTTGATTCACCAGTTTGACAACCAAGAGGATTTACGGTGTTACTAAATATGAACAGAGACAAACTGACATAGAGCAAATCTGTTTGTTCATTTATTAACAATTTGTTTGAAGTACCTCTAACGGAGCATCTTCTGGCCAGTTCCCAGAACACCAAGCCCAGAGAATAGATATCTGCCCTCTTGAATGACTCAAAGTTGTTCATATTGATTGACTCATCCAAGATCTCTGGAGCCATGTACCTGCAGAGGACAAACTGATTAACACCTAATGATGTAAAAAGCCTCAGTACCACAAAGGTTATTTGCCTAATTTGTTTTGTGAATGTGGAGCTCTTTGAGAAATCATGAAAAATCAAATAGTCAAAGCCAACTTTTCCCGTGGATCTGGTCACATTTTATTTAAACAGTCATCTTAGAATATCTTAAAGTTCCTGAGTCAAATCCTCAGACACTATAAGATTGTTTTTCTGCATTCAAACAAATAACCTGCTTGTATTTTTAAATATTTTAAACATTTTTAAGCTGATGTTTCTTGCCTTTTATTTAGCATTATTCTCCAGGTTGCTTTTACATCGCTGATCTGTACACACTCAGGTGATATTACAACCAATTTCTGTTCCTTCATTCACATTTCATTTCTCAGTTTTGTGGGTATTAATCGGATGCTCTACCTCTTGGTTCCCACTCTGTGGTTGGATGGTATATCTATGGTGTTTGTGCTGGAATCGTGTTTAACGGCCAAACCCAAATCTGCAATGACCGCCGTCCCGTTCTTCTTCACCAGGACATTTTTAGACTTCAGGTCTCTGTGAGCGATTGCAGGCTTCCCTACAAAAGCAAGACAGCAAAGAATAGTGAGATTTTGCCCTAAAATTGTTCTCTTTTTTTTCCTACGTCAAACGTTTTGGATCATCAGTAAGTAAAATCCAGTAATCCAATAATTTGGTGTTTTAAACAAGCAGATTTTTCTCATTTTAAAACAACAGTTTGTGCAAACAGTATTTTAAGAGTCTTTACAACCTTCTTTTAATGTCAAATTAACTGTTGATAATTCTTAACAAGCTCAAACTTGGTGACATTAAAAAAAAAAACAATTTTAATACCTTATTTTGATCAATGAACACTGAATTATCTTTCATATTTTCTAGAATAAGGTCATTTTTGGGGCAGAATTTTACATATTTTCATAATAAAGAGCAGCATTACCCTGAGTGCCAATGATTTCCATGTGGAGGTGTGCCAACCCACTGGCTATAGACAGAGCCAGAATGACCATGCCCTCCACTGCGACTGTGTACCTGTTCAGGTAATCATACAGAGAGCCATGCTCATGGTACTCTGACACCAACCAGAGCTGAGTCCAAGAGCCATTATCTGCCAAACAAACCAAATCATAGTCATGAAGCATGTTTAACTCATTCATGTTCATTTTATATGATTCAGTTTGTTTATGTGACACCTTTGTTATCAGCAGCAATAAAGCCCAGGATGTTTTCATGCCTGAGCATGATGGTCTGATAAATCTCTGCTTCACGGAACCACGATCTCTCGTCCCTGGAGGAGAAGATCTTCACAGCCACATCCTCTCCTCGCCACTTGCCTCGCCACACCTCCCCAAACCGGCCTTTTCCTATTGTCTCCTGCAGGACGATGGTCCGAGCTATGGTTCTCTGGACCAGCAGTGGAAGTCCTGCAAGAAAAAAAAAGTGCAAAATTTAAAGCAAATTGTGGTCAAATGTTTCTGCTATTTTACAGCAAACTGACTCTCTTACCTGATCCTGAGCCAGAGGTGCTCATGTCATAGATCAGATCTTTGAGACATTTATCAGGAGACATTAGCATTTGATCATCCAGAGGTTCCTCAGGATCTTGCTTGTGGCCTCGGCCGTAGGCACAGCGGTGTCCCTGCATGACGCACACCCCCAGCAGGATCCCAACACACAGCAGGCAGGAGGGCACCAGGATCACCACAGTGAGCTGCAGCCTGGTCCAACCCGGTTCTTCTAAAGGCCTCTCTAACACACAAACACATCATTATACATTTACTTCTACAGACAAACTATTAGAAATTGAGATTTGCAACTATAATCATTATGTCGGAGCTCCCTGTAGTTGCTGCGCCCCCTGGTGGCCTTTTTGTTACACTGCAGCAACTTAGGCCAAAATGATTATCTTCATATTAATATGAGGATGCAGCTGTTGCCAAAATGTGCAAACAGCCTTGTTAGAAAAAGCTGCAAAACAACACATGAAGGAACGTTCAGCATTAACAAAGACATTTCCTTGAACTTGTGCTCAGATGTTTTAATTTCTATTAGTGTACAGACACAGTGTACTGTCTGCCAAATCGCCATTTTTTACAAAGTGGAAGTACTTTTCATTAGTGTCTATAAACATCATCAATCAGAAATAATAAAGAGGCTTTCAGGACTAATAACTCTTGGTAAAATGTTTTGTTTTGTTTTTTTTAATTAAAAAGCATTTTATTTATGTTAAATGGTGTTCACTCATGAGAAGCAGGTGCACTAAGAGATCTGGCTGTACATTTGCTGGTTTGGTAAAACAGAGTCATTTGACACTTCTTTCTGTGACCTCCGTTGTGTCTGTGGGTGGACGGAGGGAAACCTGGACACAATCAAAAATAGCAGAGCAGGTGGGTGCTGCGATAATACGAGATTTACAGACACGCTGATAAAAAGAGAAGGAGTCAACAATATGGAAACAACAAAGATTTGTCAAACTTTGCTTCCGCCAAAAGGTACAAAAGCCCTTTTAAGTTTACTTTCAAAACTAAAACCAACAGAGTTTTTATTTTTCACAAGCCTTAAATCCCTAAAGCTTGAAATTTCCTCATCAGATCCTCAAACATTCAGCATCTGCAGATTGTCCAACGTGCAAAGCAACAAACTGTGAACTCGACCACAGTTTCCTAAGACATCTTTAGCCTTTTACCTAAATCCACATTCTGCCAACTGGAGCTCTAAGAGCAAGTGAGCAAATGTGAAGGAAAAACAAGACTTTACTCTCCTCTGGCCCAGTAACTTCTATAAACTGCAGCAGTGTGGGTCAGGGAGGTGAGCTAAACACTCAGCTTTTGAAATAAAAATTAAGCACGCAGAAACTCTGTCAGTCAACCTGTTAGGAAAATCTTGCCCTAAATCTTTGCAGCCTGTATAGAAATAACAACAGGGGTAAACAGCATGTGCTCACATGGATTGATTGTGATGTCCTCATTCAGTGTTAACACCACTACAGCCTCGGGGTCCTGGCTTCATGCTCTCATCTGCAGCACCTTGTAGAGAAATCTGCTTCCTTTCATTTCGGACACAACACTGTGTTTTCTAAAATAGAAGTTCAGATTCACTTTATGTAATTATTTTCTAAAAATGGGAAATAAAGTTGAACTAGATGAAACAGTTACTTTAACCCATTAAAGCCCGATACATACCTCAACCAATAAAGTTTTTTCCTATTGAACTTTTTATTGACTAAAAATGACAAAAAAATATATTAATATGTATAAAATTGTATTATTCCCTTTTACACCAATGATGATATTTATGCTGACTAGATAGATCAGGAGTGTCCAACTCCAGGCCTCAAGGGCCAAAATCCAGCATGTTTTAGATGTTCCTCTGCTTCAACACACCTGATGCAGATGAACGGGTCGTTAACAGGTTTCTGCAGGACTTACTGAGATGTTGCAGATTGGAATCAGGTGTGTTGAAGCAGGAAGATGGATGGATGGATGGATGGATGGATGGATGGATGGATGGATGGATGGATGGATGGATGGATGGATGGATGGATGGATGGATAGATAGATGGATAGATGGATAGATAGATAGATAGATAGATAGATAGATAGATAGATAGATAGATAGATAGATAGATAGATAGATAGATAGATAGATAGATAGATAGATAGATAGATAGATGTGCTTCAGGTCTTCTCCTTTCAGAGGACTGACAAGCTAATAACTCCAGCAATTAAAGAAATAAAATTACGGCAGCAGATTAAAAAGAAAATGTTCCGTCTATAACTTTAAACTCTTTAAACCAGAACAATCAGACGTCTCTCTGTACGAGGATAATGGAAAAAAATCTGAAATCTCATGAAACTGCACTAACTAGTGCTTTGATCAGCTGACCTAACAGTTTCTTCTTGAACCCTGGAGGTAATAGTTTTCAATTCTTGTCTTTATTTTTTTTTTACATTTATCAGACCCAGCAGCAGCTGTCAGAAAGCGCTGATGCATCTTTATTCACAGCACCGAACAGCTGACAGACAGTAAACCAGCTAATGAACACTGTAGTGCATTTGTGAGACTGTAAAATATATTAAGCAAATTCAGGGAGAACATAGGCCTGATGTTAAAATCAATCTGTTCAATCAATAAAAAAATCAACAAATCTTTTACTTCTTTTTTCTTTTAGAAAAAGAATCAGTTGAGATTAGAATATAACAAAGCCAGTGATATCAGTGCAGTTCTGGTCCAAACAAAAAGTAAACACACAAACAGCACAGCTGTGTGTGAACCAGCCTCCCAGCATTTTCCATTCAGCTCCAGAAGTGTGATGAACCCCCCCCCCACACCTCCCTTTAAATGGTTCCACCCAGCAGGCGGACGAAAACCCTTCTGGACAACATGCTCGACAAAGTATTTATTTATAAATCAGGGGAGGGCCGTCTGATAACCTCTGCCAGCTTTGTTATGTCACAGGATCTAGGCGGCTCAGCGTCCACCTCGTCTGGTCGGGACCAGAATGAGTGGGAAATCCCTCACAGATTGGATTGGTGCTGCTGTTGACTGCATAACACTGAAAACTACAGAACAGCTCCAGATTAACAGACTGTCTGAGGAGATGAATCGTGTTTAGTTTGAATTAAAAGCCTTTTCGTGTCTTTTTCTTTCACACGATTGTCAAAATTCTGATCGTTATTGCAGTAAATACAGATAAAAAAAACAGGTCTGATGTGAGTTTGTGGAGCATCCTGTTGATTTTACCTGCATGTAGGTGAAGCGTCTCATTGTTGCAGAAGTCAGTGAAGCAGCAGTTTCTCTTGGAGACGTTCCTGGAGCTGTAGCAGAAAACCTGACCTTTCATCTCTGAGGGCGACAGGCAGGATTTCACCGTCTCCTCCTTCCCGTCAATCAGCATCACCGAGTTCCAGCAGGCTCCGTCTGCGGTCGTCTCACAGGTGTGGTTGGAACACAGCGGGCACACGCACTTCAGACCTGCAAGACACAACTCAGGATAATTAAACAACGCTTTTATTTCTTCACCAGATGACAGTCATTTGTGCACCAAAGGGTTGTTTACAAAGAGTTTCACTCTCATGCACGGTGGTCTCGAACTCTTTAGAAGTAGGATGTTCCTGTTACGTAAGGAGGTCTGTGCTCAGAGATAGAAGGAGGTGGAGAAACCGGAGTAATGCCTCTTAGTTTAACACCCACATAATCTTGTGTTCTACTTGGAGCTGTCATGCTGTATTTGATAAGCTTTTGAGTGATTGATAAAAATGATGGCACTGCTGGCTCACGAGAAAAACCTAAAAATAATTCTACAAAGAGAGTCGATTCATTTTAAAAACAGAAAGTAAACGTTTCCCTCGTAATGATTCATAAACCATACAACAAAATTATATTTCTAACCTAAATTTGTTGCAAATTAGTCAATTTCGACAATTGGCATTTAAGGAAATATGAGTATGATGTTAATTAGAGAGAAACCTGATTGTAAAAAGGAATATTTTTGTACATTTCAATAAAAAGATGAATGAAAAGTTTAGAAAAGAAATGGAGCACAATGCTGCCAGTGTCTCTCTTTCATTAATTTTTTAAGACTGTGACCTGTTTACGTTTATTCTTATTTTTACGACATTTTGAAGCTTTATTAAACTCTTATTGATCTGATCCTGAGAGTCGGAGATGACAGAGAAAGTCTCTTTCGGTATGAAAATTGAAATAAGTAAGACCAAAACGACAGTGTGATATAATAACAGCACAAGAAAAGAGAGAGTTGTTTTTCTCAGTTCTTTTTCTATTTTAGAAACAGCTGCTTTAAAAAAAAATTGCTGGTAAGCAAATCTGCAAGACCAAGAAAACCTTCGAAGAAATTGCTTATAGGGTTGAGGGAACGGCAAAACCAAAATTAGTATCTGACTGTGAGAGGCCGTCAGGGAGATTGAATTGGAAGTGTTTGAGCACCGTAATTATTATGTAACCACACAAGCACAAATAAAACTTTCTTGGAAGATCCAGCAGAAGAAACTCTAACCAAACAACAAATTTTTGGTTTTAGTTTTCAGAGAGGAAAATCTATTCTTTACAAAAAGCTAATACTGTTACTAACAATACCGGAAAGAGCACTTCTACAAGAAGTTCAAATTTCAGTTACACTTCACCCAAACAAAAAAACGGAAAAAATTTTCTCTGGAGTCAAAGAGCATTTCAAAAGTTTTAAGAATTTACGGCTCAGTCTGTTTGTTTCTAGTTTTCTTCCTCTCTGTGTTCCCTCATCATTAAATGTTACTTTTTAGGAAAAGTTCAATCTGTTTTTCTCACCTCACTAATTACCTCGTTAATTACAAAGACATTTTGAATCAAACTGTTTCCTCTGAACTTTTAAAAGCTTTTTTGTGTTTTTGTGTTCAGAAACTGTAAAAAAAAAAACTAAAAAGTTATTTACATGTATTTTATTTATTTTGATTTTTTTCTCATTCTTAACTTGATGTATGTTGGAAATCGAGATTTTGTTGATTCACATTAACTTTTAAGACCCACTATAGAAACAATTTTTATGTACATTGAGTTGCAGGACTTATTTTTGTTAACGTTTTGATAAACCTTCAAAATAAAAGCCTTTGCTAGTTGTCTTGGTTACTACTAATTTGATTTTAACCAGTCAACGGATATTTGACAGGAATGAAATTTGCATTATGCATGTCAGATAAATGTTTGGTGTTAAATAACGCTCCTTGCATCATTTTGATAAGTTACAGGGTGTTGCAGACGTTCACAGGTGTTTCTCTATCCAAACATAACACAAACAGACAGCAATACATGTCTTTTAATGTGAAAGGAATCCCTGCTGAGTCAAAATGGGACGTCTTCTTCCTCTGATGTGACAATTGCAGCCTTGAGATGTTCATGAAGAACTCAAATAAGAGACTAAAAAAAATAAATAAACTGCTATAACAGTTCCTGGAAAGTGAGTGCTGCATTTTTTTACTCTTTTGTCTTCCATCTTGTTGGTTTTTATATGTAATTTGTTGACAATTACAGTTCTGAGAAAGAAATTTGAAATGAAATCAGCAGGCAACAAAAGAATCTGACAGGAAAATGACAGTTTATTGCTTTTGCACTATATATAAGAGTTGCTAAGTAACAACTCTCTCAAGGACAAAGATTTTTTTTTTCTTTGATCAAGCAGTTGCTCTTTAACTGAGAAATAACCAGATTTTGATTTCTTAATTTGCTAAACGATGGTTCTTTTGTGACTTGGCAGGCACTCTGACGTGTTTACCTGCGTTTCGATGCGTGTGGTATGAAAGTTTAAAAACATTTGGATGTTTTTTAGAAGGGAAAAAGAACGCAGAGTAGATCGGTGATATTGATATTTGGGAGCTACACTGACAGCTAATTCAAGATTTTCTTTCTTTCACCAAAACCAAAAATCTGACTCATAATTCATCTTCTTTAAGTGCTGTCAAGGTAGAAACAGTGGAACGGGTTCAGTACCTTCATAACAACGTTTACAGAAAACTATTTTTAGTATTTTCTGTAATAAGGTTAGATTGAAATTTCAGGACAATCAACTTTCTGCTCCAAACCTTCATGTTGGAGGTTCAAACAACCTAAAACCAGAATAAAAAGGTGAATATTTCTTTCTTGTGTTATCACTCAGCAATTAGAAAATGTGACCAATCTCAAATCCTCTAGTCACAGGTCTTGTTCTACATTATTTTTATTTATTTTTATCCAAATTTATTGTTGTTTTTTATATTTGGCTCAAATAAAATGAGAGTATTTCTCTGGATTTGTTGTTGAGGTGTGCTTGTGAGCTGGACTGCTCTTACCGGCTGCTAAACAAATTCCCCATGAGGGACAATAAGGTGAAGTAAAGTGGAGGGACACCTAAAGACATCATCACATCCTGCAGGACATGTCTGTGAGTCAGTGTAACAGTAACAAATGTTTATAAAAGTTCCACATTTGTCTCACGTTTAAGGTTCGAATCAAGATTGCAAGATTTTTTTGGTGCTTTTTTATTCGTTTGATAATAAAAACAATGTTTAACTTTTATTGAATCATTTTTTACAATTTTTGGTGTGGATTGATTGTTTTAAAATTAATTTCGCTGCAATCTTCAACTAAATGTTTAGACTAAAACGTGCTCTAAAGTTCAAGCGAGTGACACTCATATGATTCATAATTCTTTTTTATTTTAAATCGGGTTTTTGCTGGATCGTTTGCGCTTGTTTGTGTAGTTTTTTGGGGGTTTAGAGGATCTGCAAACTTTACAGCTTCTTTCACTGTCATCACCTCACCGAGAGTCAGAGAGATTTGAGTTTCTCCCCTGGACGACTAAAAGAGGTATTCAGTGCAAAGTTGCATCTTATTTGTCTTAATGTTTCGGGTTCAAGTTGAGCCAAACAGACTTAAAATTAATAATAATCAGGGCCATTCTGGAAGTGGAGTGACTCTTAGGAGTAACATCTCCAGAAGTCACAGTGTCAAGAAAATATTTGTGAACACTAACAGAAATGTGTGTCCTTATCATCTTAATAATAAACCTAAAAAAACGAATATTCCAAACTTTAAAAGCTATAAACATGTTTAAACAACCCAGTAAACTTGTAAAAAACAATACTGTTAAAAGTAAAAGTCATACATCCTGAATGAGATAAAGTTCTGTATTTACCAGAAATAGATTTCAGACACTCTCTGATTTGTTGCTGTCACACTGATTTCTGTTTATGTTAATACCTGAGGTCACTCACCATCTGGCTGGTCTCAGTTCAAGATGGCTTTTATAAACTAATCTGGTTTAAATTCATTGTTTGAACTGTGAAATACAAAAATATATATATGAATAAATCAGAATGTCTAATGTAGCAGCCAATCAGCAGTCCAGATTGGTTTTGTGTAATGAAAGTCTAAATGATTCAGGGAAGTTTGGTTATTTAGCAACTAATTAAGGAAAAATGTTACCGAATCATATTGGTGCGTTTAACAAAATCTCTCAAATCTGTTATAAAGAGCTTTTATTTATTTTAGACACAAGAAGCAAACAACAAAATGTTTTAACAAGACATTAACCTGTTGCATGAAACCCAAAGTCAAAACATTATATGTACTTATTGGTAAACTGCATTAAGAGTTATTTCTCTCTCTTTATTTTAACCGAGTTGTTAGGGACAAGCTTACCTAGGCACACTTCCAGCCAGGTACTTAACTGGAAAAAACATGTTGAATAAAGAAGAAACCTCATGATTATAATCGTAAAAAGAGCGTCAGTCTGTCAAATACAGTTTGAAAATACATTTAAGCGCGGCGGTGATTTTAAAAGGTCTGGAGACCTGTTCAGGAAACTTGGAAACAACAGAAAGCAGTTAGTTTACTTCTGGTCCTGCACACAGACAGACAGACAGACAGACAGACAGCATACCTGCGGTCAGCTGCGCGACGCACAGAAAGAGCAGCGCCACCTGAAAGCTCCGCTTCCCGGGATCCGTCATGGCAAGGGACGCATCTGCTCCCCGTCCGAGCGCACCGGACAACACAGACACAAATCTACTGTCCACTACACACCGAGACGCACATGACGCTGAAACCCACCGCAGCTTCACACTGTCGCTCAGACACAGAGAGAGAGTGTCTGTGTTTGTGTTTGTGTGACCGGGGAGGAAACCGCAGCTCGCTCCGCCTCTGTTGACCAGGATTTAGAAGGATTAGAGGCTCAAACCTCTGATGAAGACATGTGAATGGGAGGAAGGATGAAAACGCGTGGAATATCTAGTTAACAGCTCCAGAGAAACGCTCCCAGAGATAAACATGAAATCACCTCATAAATCTGGTTGTAATGCACAAAATGTTTCAATATAAGGAGCTGCAGTCTGAATAAAACACACAGCCTATTAAACCCTTTCCTGAGCACAAACACAATAAATCAGGGTTTGTGTTCCAATATTCTATTAGCTTTCTGTAAGACAATTCATGTGCATATATTCTGAAACTGACAGTAACATATTTTATTCATGAATATGCATCAAATAAACTTATTTTCTAAAAATAACACAATGAAGGTTTGAGAACCTGTTTTTATAACATGTTAATAAATGTAATAATCATGTTCAAAAGTTTATTGCTATACAATTTAATTAAACCATTACTAACCCATTTATAAAGCATGTGAATTTAACATGCGTGTAGTTCATGTGTCCGAGGTAGGAACATTTTGTTTTTGTTTTCCAGTTAGTTTTGTAAAGTCTTACTAAATATTTGCTTTTTTTTTCTTCCTATTTCCTGCTTGATTGATGGGTTTTGTTGTTGAATTCACTGAAAGGTTTCCTTCAGGTTTGTTTTGAAGGGTTATTTGTGTCTGTGGTTTTTCTTTTTTGCAGACATGTCATGCTGTTATTTGGCACGTCTTCTTTTTTGGAATTTACACTCGTGTTTTTGTCCAAAGTTTTCTGTTTCATTGTTTTACAGTCTCATGTTATATTTTGGTGTTTGGCTGCGTCTCGCTCCTTCTGATTTGTTGCATTGTCTGACATGTTGTCTCATTTGGCACTTCGGGAATGCCGTAGAGAGTTTCAGCAAGCAGCACACAGTCGCTGTTACAATTTCTCTCCCAGGATGTGAGAGAAACCCTAGAGACAACAGGAATGAAGACAAAACACATCTGCACACCTGTTCAGTTCACCTGGGCGTGCCTGAGACTCCATATTGCCAACAATAATACAGGGAAGTGAGTGAAAAGACCACAGCAGCACAATCCAAGAAAACACTTTTATTTATTATATATTCAAGGCAAATTGAACGGACCATCTGCAACGAGACAGCTGCTAGTATAACTGTAGATTTTAAGAGCTTTGGCTTAATTGGCTGACAGTATAAATGTAACCTCTGCTCTCGCTGCACCACTTGGACGAAAAACTCATCTGGGTTGGCACAAAATCTTCAACAAGGCACAGTAGACAGAAATCAGGCCATATAAAGACAAACAAAAAGTTTGAATTTGTGCAGATTATTAAGAAATAATCAAGTGTTTATTGATATTTTCACTTGCATAAGATTCGTATTTTACACGTTTGGGATTTTAACCCTCGAGTGGGAGCCAACACACTGCATCACCTGTAATTCTTGTCAAAACGCAGCTAATTAAGGAGGATTTCCTAATAATGACCACGTTTATTCTAATGTAATAATCACAGCTTATCTAAAACAAAGAACCAATTACATTCTCCTCTCTTACATACACTGAGCTTCAAAAGTACCTAAATCTCCTGCAAGGAAACCAAACCAGCCTTTTAAACAGGAGTCAAACCTTAAATAATAAAGAGACTGACAGCTGTTACATTAATTCATCTTCATGTTGTCTTTCTTCTTTCCATGAAAGAAATATGTTTATGGGTAGTTACTGAAATGGTCTGTTAGAAAGTTAATAAATTGTATGTTGAATTTATTTATAATGCAAGTAAATGTTGGCGATATGACGAAATTACATTGTGAAGGACTCAAACATGTTAAAGCCACATTTTATTGCAAAAAAAAAAAAAAAAAGATCTTTCAGAAATGTTATTTGGTCTAAATGCTCTGTAAAAAAATGTTTTATGTTTTTCATATAGAAACAGTTTGATTGCACAGTTCAACAAGTTGCAAAATAGTTGAATAAAAATATCGATTGTTATAATTGTTACTGCGATAAAACAAATAAATGGACAAAAAAAAAAGTTTTTTGAAGGCTGGTGAGAATGTCAAGTTTTACACGAGGAAAATATCTGCACAAACTCAAAAGATTTGGATAAATAAAGAATGTTAGAGCTGAGCTGCAGTGAAGAGATCAACGGTTGATTAAATTCCTCCTCTGAAGGTCAAAAATTCTTTCTAGCTGCCGTCCACACGCGAGGCTGGAACATTTTTATGAAACACAGCATCAAAACAAACGAGCCAGATGGATGTTTTTCTTAATGGTTAACTGATACAAAATCTGCAAAAAAAATTTTTTAAATGAAACTTCATTTACTTGACAATGCACGCATTAAGACGTATACAGGCTTTCCAGGCCTCTGGAGACGTGAGAGTTCGGCGCCTATTAGCAGATATTTGCTAAATCTTTTATAGCATCCGTCCCCGTAAAGCTGAAGAACGTAAGCAGACTGAAACAGAGTACCTTTAGTTGGATGATATACCAGCCACCTGTACAACTTAATGTTACACTGCAGATGAGATCCCAAAAAACAGTAAACAACTGGTAAAGTAACACGACCTGCAGCTGTTACGTTCAACCGACGACTTTCCTAAACAAATCCATCGTACTGTAAGTGAATGGAGGATGATTAAACATTAAAAAGTGAAGCTAATATGTTCAGACGTCTTTCAAACTGAAAAGTGTGTCAAAAAAAAATGTGCGCCGCTAACAAAAACAAGCAAATGCCCAAGAAACAGTTTCTTCCTTGAAGAATGTGTCTAACAGTCCGGTTCCTATGTTATAATAGATATTTCATTGTTTCCAAAACCACTGGGCAGTCCTGGAAAATGCCCAATAAGCCATCTTTGGATGCCAAAAAGTGTCCCATCAAGTGTTTTAAAATAAATACAGGTCTGTGCCGCTATAAGGGCACTAAACCCATGAAGTCTTTTATCTGGTGGTGTCGCTAAGATCCTCTAGGTCTCTTCAAACGGGGCGACCGTAGCCTAATGGGGAAGGAGATCGTCTTCTGATCGGGAGGTCGGGGTTCGGTCCTGAATCCTAGCAGGCTAGGTGTCGAAGTATACTGCCCTCTGGGCACTGTCCAAAATGGCCGCCCTCTGCTCCTCATGGATGGGTCATAATCAGAGGAGTTATTTCCCCAAGAGAGCTCAATAAAGTATCAGTTATTATTATTAGTATTAAAGGGCCTTTCCTTCAGATGTCCGCTTTGATTTTATCCAGAGAGTTGTCGATCTTTGTGAGAGTCTTCTTGATGCGCAGTGCTGTTAGTCTGGCTGAAGGATTCTGGTACCAACACTCCTTCATGAGTTTGGCCAAAGACCCTAAAGTCTAAAAAAAGGAAAAAGAAGTTATTTTTTCTGCATTTATATCAAATTACCATTCGAATGCACGTGAAGAACTGATTATTACCGGATCTGAAAACCATCGGTTTGGGATTATGGGCCTCTGCTGATCCACACACACAACCTTCTTCATATCATCAAAGCTGGGATCACTTGAGACGGCATCGTGGAAAGGTGGTTTGTAGTCTTCTACGATACCTACAAGTAGAGGAGAGAAAGAATCGACTCCATTGATGTTGAACATCATACACATGTGTGACGTGGTCATGTGACCGTCAACCCAGTCCGATACAATCAACATACACACTGCTTCCTATTGAGTTTAACAGTTCTTTTAACTGTCAACAAGTCTGGTTTGGTCTTTAAACAAGAAGGCAGACCTAGAATCTGTCTTTGCAAAGTCTTGTCAAACCTCCAACACACTTCCTGTTTGACATGAGTTCCTGCTGTAACTCAGTGTACCAACAGAACCGCGTACTGACCATTGCTGACCGTCCTCCTGGCGATTTCCCACAGGACAAGGCCCAGGGCCCAGATGTCCACTCTCTTGTAGGACTCGAAGCAGTCCATCTGGATGGAGTCATCGAGAACCTCGGGGGCCATGTAGCGTTTTGTGCCCACTTTAGGGTTGTTACCCACGTCCAACTCATTGGTGTTTTGAAAATGCATAACCGCCAGACCTAAAAACACAAACACAATCTTTATCCTTCAAACTTTTTTCCCCCTAAAAATAATAATGCCAAACATCCTTTCCTACTCTGTACAGCGAACATCCGGCAGCATCGAAATCAGAGCGGAGGGAGGTTTACTGTCTTAAATGGCTGTATGGAAGACGAGACACTGGACTCAGTCGGCTGAATGAAATAATAAACCCCTACTTGGTCGGAGCAAACAGCCTTGTTCCAGCATGTATCCTAACATAACAACAACAACACGCTGACGAGACAAACAACTGCTACCACAGCAAAACACGTCAGCCGGAGCTGAATTTATTACAGGGACGTTGTAAACAGGTAGCGTCTGAAGCCGGGTTCCTGCTTTCAAACCGTATTAGATGTTATTCAAGCATCTGCAAAAATGGAACATTGGTGCATTAGATAAAGTGGTCCAAGGTCTCGCAGGTGTGTTTTTGGTTAACGGGCTCGGTGATCCATTTAGTGTTGGGTTGTTTTTTTAATTTATCCACAAACATGGCTGAGCAGAGAGGGAGAATTAGAGCGATATTACAGCAGATGTCTCTCGTCTGCAAACTAATAAGCCTTGAGATTCAGATGATGACTTCATTAAAGCAGCTAACGCCGTGATGCAGCAGCTAGTTAGTGATTTGATTGAAGCCGTGTTTAACATTTAAACCCTCAACATCTCACTAATGAATCGCAGGAGTCCTGTTTTTCACCTGTTTATTCGTCCTCTTTAAATTCTGTAGCTGTGAAGCATTTCGGTCATGTAGAATTCATGAAACGTTACCAGGAAGTTAAAGAGACGTTTGAATGTGTTGAATGGTGGGTTTTTTTCTGCTTTATCGTGGTTCATCTCGTCCTGGTTTTATTATAACAAGCAGGTAGAGAAAATGACAGACTGATGTGATTTTGGGCAGCAGGTGCACAAACAACCTTCAAAGCTTCAAGTTTAAAATACAGATTTGTGCAAAACAAACATAGTATTCTTACCGAGGTCGGCGATGCAACACTGCCTATTCTTTTTCACCAGTATGTTTTTGCTTTTAAGGTCTCGATGGGCGATGGCCGGTTTGCCCTGGGTGCCAAAGATCTCGACGTGTAGGTGCGTCAGGCCACTTGCTATGGAGAGCGCCATTCGAAGGCAGCTGGACGTATCCAGGGTGCTGAGCTGAAGATAATCGTACAAGGAGCCCATTTCATGAAAGTGAGTTATGAGCCACAGCTGAGTGCTGGAGTTCCTGGAGGTCATGTCTGAGGCGATGAAGCCTGATGGAGCAACATGTTGAAATGAGACATAGAAACTCCGAACATTGTGAAATCGATAGAAACCACAGAGCAACAATTAGAGATAGATGTTTGTTAGTGGAACATCTGGTTGGTTTTAAACAGAAACAACTAGAAAAATTTTGATTTTTACAAGTTTTGGTGAATAATTCCAACATGAACTCATATAGATTGCACTTTGACATTGTTCATCTAAAATATCCTTGAACCTTAAAATATATAATCTCATTGGTAGCAGATTTCTATACAAAATAAAAAAGAAATACATGTCTTATGTAACAGAAATCATTTATATCAACTCAAACTGCTGGATTTAGTCATGTTCTCATTAAAGCTGGTCTTTGTGTGTCACATTACGTACCCAAGATGTTCTCGTGCCGCAGCAGGACAGTGTTGTAGATTTCAGTTTCTCTGAACCAGGATTTTTCATCTCTGGAGGAGAAGATTTTAACGGCCACGTTCTCTCCCTGCCACTGACCTCGCCACACTTCACCATAACGACCCTTACCTGGGAGGTAGGAAGAGACGAGGAAGAGATCGAATTCAAAGACTGAGCTGAAGTGAAGGCTGAATGAAATCTACTGGTTTCCTTACACAGTTTTCTTTTATTAATTGGCTAATTTAAACACTGAAAATTTTGTGTTTTTGCAGTTAAATTAAAGTGACAAACCCTTTTTTTTCACAGGCTGTGCTACAAAACCCTAAAGAATGAAGATTCAAATTAAAACTGAAGAGTTTTTGCTTTAAAAGCACAGATGCTGAAGCTGAAAAGTTGCAACAGCAAGAAAAATCTGTTAAACTTCTTATCTCTCCCCAGATCTTCAGTAGAATTAGTCATACGGCTCATTAAACGTCTGTAAGGCATAAAAGTTTTAAATATAGATCTAGAGCAGGAATGAAAAGATGGTCAAACACTGGATTCAAATTCATAAAAGAACTATTTCAATTAAAATACAGCTGCAAATTTTTCTTGTATTTATAAGTAAAATAATTATTTGAATTTTTGTCTGTGGTGAAATATCAATGTTTCTTACTGCCCCCTAGTGGCTACAATTAAAATGGTACTGAGGTCATTACAGAACTGATGATTCTGGCAGCTTCTGTGTAAAATAAACTTATTATATACACTCTATATAGTTCACCATTTTAATTAATGCTTGATAAACTACAAACAATCTCTAACCTAAATTACAACCTCAGTTCTGGGGAATTTCACAGCAGGACAGTCCCTCATTCACTCTGTCCTACTTCATAAATATGTTAGAAGTTTCTTCCTCCTGTGCAACTCAACAGGATTTAATTCTTTAATTCATAAGTGTTTGAACTAAGAAATCAAAAACTTTTATTGAACTTGTTGGTCTGATAAATGAGGACAAACTAGACAAACTAAAAAAAAAAATTAACCCTACAAAAATTTCATTTGATATTAAGATGCTTTGAAATTATTATGGTATCCATAATATTATTCAGTTTGAACACAAAGCAAAAAAAAAAAAGAGGGTAAAACAACAAATGGAACCGATTTTAAAGTTGATTGTGTTTCAGTCTGAAAGATTCTGGGGCACAAGTTGAAACCAGGATCATTAATCATCATCATCTTTATTGATTAACTTCAAGGTTGACATAAAAAAAACAAATTAGACCCAAATAACTAGAATCTACCATGCGGTTCCCCACAAGCTTCTGCGTCAGTACAATCCAGTAGAGAGATGAAGAGGCGGGTTTCTGAGACTGAGTAAACTGCCTTTATTAGAACACTCACCCACACACTCATTGAGCGTGATTTGTCGAGCAACTGTTCTTTGGACAAGAAATGGGAGTCCCGAGCCACTTCCTGACGTGCAGGAGTGATCCAGCAGATCCATCAGATCCTGAAAGAGCAAACAGGGGGATAAACATGAAGGGTAAGGAGTTTGTATACTTCACTGTAACCCTGTGGATGTTTCTGAAGAAAGCAAAGCCACCAAAAAATACTGAAAACGATGGAATACGGAGCATCTGGGGCTCAGATGGGGATTAACACAAGCAAGCTGCCTTTGATGTGGCACCCACACGAGATGAAGGGTGGCAAGATGTGTGTGTCTCAAAATAATGTGTTGGTGTGTGTCTGAGCTGGAGGTGCACAGAGCCCCCCTGCTGAGTAAACAACAGAGGAGCCACCTCCTCCCTGGTGACTGGTGTGGGTGCTGGAGATTTGATCTAATCTGAGGGCCAGACTCCAAAACAGGCGCAACGCTGCTGCTAAGCCTTTTATTTTTATCTCATGTACGAGACACGCAGGGTCCCCGAGCCGACACAGGAGGGCAGTGCACAACTACAGAGGCAAGCAGCTGCTGAGCAAAAAAAAAAGAAATAATAATATAAAAAGGGGAAAAACCAGATTGAAAACAGAGACAAGTGATGCCTCAGATAAACAGATGCATAATGCAAGAGTTGCCTGAGAGACAATCTGGAATCACAACATAAGAATGCCAGACTGAGGCCATAAAATAAATGATGACTTACTCTGCCGAGAGTTTAAATCCCTCTATTTGGTTAAAAAAAAAAAAAAGGATTGTCTTTTTAGGTGGGTATATTAGAGCCAAGCCTTTAAGCACCAGAATACAATCAGAGCAGTGCAATGATATTATTATCAGAGGGGATGTCTGGGCAGCAGAAGGACGAGCACGTGTGTTTCACTCCGATTCGTTCCCCTCTATTCCTAATAACCTCTCTGATTGGCTGCCAGACACTGTTTTTAATAACTCACACAAACTGTGGCTCCATTTTTGGGTTCTGGAGCCAAATGAGCTGAAAGACTCTGTGAATGCACGAGAAAATCGACATGATCCTAACAAAAATACTCTAATATGATCACAAACTAACAGCCAAATGTGTTTTTACTGGGAAAAATGAAAGAAATAATCAAGGAGATTTTTCCCCAAGAGGACTGAAAATGTCTGAATGGATTCTAAAAACCAGAAATGTTGTTTGGAGCCAGCTGCATTCCCCGAGCCTTTTTCTGCTGATCTTGATTACGCAGCGACGTGCGAGCCAGTGAATGCGCCGGGCTGTCTTTCAGACGAAACACTAACCACAAGACTCCGCCTAAACTCTGGATCAGTTTGAGCAGACCTCAAAACAGAAACCACTCTGCAGAAGACACACAATCCACGGCTGAGTGGAGAGAAAATAAATAGCAAAGACATTCCTCTGAGAGTCGGCCACAAAAGAAAAACCATTAAAAAAAAAAAAAAGACTGAAAAGATGCAAAACAACATGCAGAACTTTCTTTATTTCTATAACAAGTAGAAAATCAGTCTCCAGATTAGAATCTGCACAGCTGGATTACACGTGGAGACACATGTTGCACCTGAAAACCAAACTCTGCATAACTTGAGCTGTAAGTATTTATCTATATATGAAGAACAGTCACCAAACCACATGACAGAGCATGGTGGTTTCTTAATTAATAGCCGTGAACACGGAGGGGAAGATAGCAGCTTTACAATAACAAAAAAACTCACAAAACATTTCATTAAAGTTTCAACAAACGACTGTTTATTGTGTTTTACCTCTTTATTATCTTCTAAATGGTGTTTGTGTTAAAAAAAAAAAATTGGCAAAAGTCACAATGTATCCAACTGTTTTAACTCTTTAGCTGAACACATAATTAGAAAGCAGGGTAATCACATCTTTATCATCTCTGTAAATATTTGCACTTCTGAGTCCATTTACCACCCAAATGCTCAAAGAAAAGATCAGATTAGCTCGAAATTCTTTCATGAAAGTTACTTTTTTTGCAAAAAAAAAAAAAAACTCAGTAACAAAGAGTAGATTTTTGTTTATGTCAGGTGACCTTTGAAATAATCTCCTGATTAGATGAGGATTGTAAAAACTTCAGATTAGGGATGTTAAAAGATTTGATTTGGTCAGAAAACAGTTACAAAGGATTTAGGTAGGTTTTCCTCATCGGCCTACGAGAAATAAATAAATCAAAATCCTATTGTGGTTTTATTTTTCTTAAAGAGGCCATTCCATTAAAAACGGTTTTTCTGAGGTTTCTGTTGAATATTTTAGCTCCACAGGTGTTCTTACCTTCATAGTGGGTGTGAAAACAGGTCAACAACTTCTCTTTCAGTTTTTATCTCTCAAACTACGCAGGTGGCGATAAAACCTGAGTTCTCCCGAGTCCGAACGGCCTGTATCTGTTTCGTCACAACTCCTTTGTTCGTTAGTATTCGGCAGCTCCCACGGTTGAAACTACACCTAGCATGCTGCTGGCTAAAAGCTGTAGCATAACGTAGCAAACAGGAAGAAACGACGTCTGACGCTGCCATGCGCAGCGGGGCAGGAAACAGTATTCTTTGCTCTCGTAGGCTAGTTTGTTAGCATATCAGAGTCCAGCAAATTGGAATAATGAATATGCCGAGCTGCTGCCGAAGCCTGATGGAACGAGCCGGAACCACCCGAATTTTAACGCAGACAGATTGAAAGATCTGTTAATCAGTGTTCCCTGAAGTTTTTTAGATATAAAATGTTTCATATTACTGGTTAATACTGAAGAAATAACAACAAAGTTGTGAAATTTGTATGAAATGGCCTCTTTAAATGTGGGCATTGGGGAGTTATTACAAGCCACTCCTGTTTCTTCTTGACTGTATTGTTCACTTTAGTCCAAGATCCTGGAAATGATTTAAAACTAGAACTCAGCTGTGTGTGTCTGTGAAATCATCTTCTTCTCCCAAAATCCTGCTCAAACAGTGATCCTTCTGTACCCATGTTTGACTGATTGAATGAGACGGTACTCGTTTGACTGGATTCGTTTAAACAAGCAGCTGAAAGATGTGACCAAATAGTTCAGCTTTGTTTAATCTGATTAAGAGAATTTGTCTTTCAAACAAAAGAATTTTGACAAAGTCGATCACACTAAAGCTTTTTTAATGCGTGTTAGCAGAATGTTGTTGCTAGCAGCTGATGCAAAGTCTCGAGTTTTTCCAAACTTCATAATCTTTAGACTGTAAAGCACTAAAGGAAAAGTATGAGTGAGCGTGTTTGTCAGCTGGGGGCGGTAACTCGTCAGATTGATCTGATTTCAGCTCAAATCCGGTGACACAAGAAGAAGAGCGGGTCGAATGAACTGGATTCAAAAGTCGAGGATTTCGGATCGCGGACAGTTTACGATACTCACCGCCAGAGTGCTGTCCCCCACGTTGGACGCTATAAGTCCATCGATGGTTCCATATTCAGCATCTCGTGATGACAGCCTCTCCATGTGGTTGCGGTGGATGCGTCTGAACACCAGGATGGCCACGGCGGTGAGAAGGATGAGTATGATGATGGGCGCCATTATGGCAATAGTTAGTGTGGTCACACTGTAGCTAGTCAGTTCATCAGCTGAAAGGGTTAAAAATAAACACGTGTTTAATCTGTAGTATTTAAATAAGAGAATAATATGTCTTGTAATTCCATCTGCTTACAGTAAACAAACAAAACAAACAAAAAAATACTAAATTCTGCTTCTGTTCTTCTCATTAAACCACAAGTTTGAAGCTGTCTGCAGACGTAACGTAAAGGTGGGTTATGTGCATCACACGAAAACACAAACACATCGACTCGTGTGCAGACAGACTGGATTTCATCAAGTTAAAAAGAGGCCAACATGAGGAACTGACCACCATTCACACTTTCCAAACGTTGCACAGCAGCGCCTGCACCGCTTCGCCCACAGCAGCAACAACATTCCCACTTTTCTCGACTCGCATAAAGAACTCCCTTTTCTCATGACTATCATCTCTGTTTGGTTGCTCACTAGAAGTGTTGAAGGAGGTTCCTTCAGTCTTAAAATCCATTCCAACTATTCATACAGGAGCCATTATGATAAACAGCTGGTGCTTCAGATAAAGAAGATACAAATATTTCCACTTCACTGACCATTTTTCCACTTTGACCCAGTTTTTAAAGGCGTTATAAATATTACATAAAGAGCTGCTGTTAAAGTAAATACCAGGTAACAGAAACAGCATGAGACAACAGCTCTGTGTGCAGCTGCCCGTCTTCGATCTCTCAGCGGCTTCACCTTCTGAGCCCTCCTCAGCCGGCTCTGACAGCCACAGGAGAGGACAGAGGAAGAAGCAGACCATGACGAAAGAATATTCTAAAGCAGGCTGATTTCCCTCCGACTCCTCCCCTAACCAAGATTTTTGCTCTTATTGGGGAAAAACAACCAATTTATTCAGCGAGGAACATTTTAAAACCACTCAGCTAAAACAAAATAAATATTAAGTCTGGTAATATTTCACACCTATTTATGGATATCAGTGTGGATTTTTGTTAAACATTTGCCCTCGACTCCTTCCTGTATGCCTGACCTGCAACAGCAATGATTTACAAAAAGCTCTTAACAACCAAATTAATTGTGTTTGATGGATCTGTTAGACACTACATTAAAGATGGATTTTTCTCCAATATATTTTAGCATAAAAAATGGCTCAGCAGTGATTGAAACAAGAACAGAACATAGATTCATACTCCTAAAGAAGCAAACAGCTGATCAGAAAAGCAGCTAAAAGGAATGTGGAAACCGGAGCTGCAGGACTTTTTAACTCCTAATTTATTTATTTATTCGTTTTTTTTAAGAATCTGCGACTCTACCATCGCCAGGCTAAGAGCTGGGAAAGCTAATATGAAACAACTCATAGTTCCCAATACACATGTATTGGGAACTAGCTATAGTTCATAAAGTGATACATTCAAAACCTTGTGGAAATGCAGAACGTGTAAGATATTTGTCCCAAAATAACACCATTACCACTGTGAAGCACGGTGGTGGTACCATCATGGTTTGGGGTATTTTTTCTTGCATAAGCTGAGATTTTATTTAGATTTGAGGAAAAAAAATTTCCTCTTAATACTTTTTATCTTTAATGCAAAAGCCTTCAAATAGGTATTAGGAGTATTTTATTTCTTGTTGGCCCAATTATTATCCAAACCATACACCCAAAAATATCAATAAATGGTTTCATTACAAAATATTATTGTAGAAAGTCTAAACCAAAGTCTCAAACAGTCTCCATTAAATACATTAAGTGCAATTAGATCATAATAAACTGTTCAGTTTATAATTTTAGAAATATTATTTCATTTATCGGGTTTTAAAAGCTTAATGTTCCGAAAATAAAAAGAGGGCATGTCAGAAATATCTGAGGTTTTTCCCAATACTTTAGTGAGATTTCAGATTGTTATAGACTTTGATATGTTACTTAATATCTTTCTGTTGCCTTACCATACATTTATTCAAATAGAAACTTTACTCTATAATTTAATTTATAGGCAAACGCCAACTAATTTTTTACTAGATCGATCAGTTACGTTGAAAAAAAAAAAAAAAACACAGACGCACATGCAGAGAGCGAGAGAATCGATGCTTGCAAATAAAAGCATACGAAAAATAATCTCTGAATTCTGCACCACAGAACATCAGTCGGCAACGTAATCATTTATAACAGGGGCCTATTTAAGGATGAATTTCACATGTTACCACTGTGGTTTTGCCCTTGTTCTACCTTCTTTACTTGTATTGACCACTGACATGAATAAAATCATCTACTTAGCCAAACAAAACACGAGTTTAGCTTTCAGAAAGGAAATGTATGTTCTCTGCAAGGGATGTCAAAATAAACGCATGCTTTTAATGCAGATTGTGACAAAATACTTTTAATATTTGTCGTTAATTGTACAAGTTTAATTTATTCACAATTTGAACACATAACATTGAAGCCAACAGATTTGTGTTCTGGACAGTGTTGTGTTGTACCTATGATGGGAAGCTCCACAGTAATGTTCATGTTACACAGGTGCCCTTGGCAGCACTCGACAACCTGGTCTCTGGACGGGGGGGTCTTACAAGTCAACGTGCTTTGCTCGTACACCTTAAAGCAACCTTTCTGATACACCTGGGACCCGGCGTTGACCGTAAGGGATGAGAAACACTGGTGTCCGCTGCAGCGATTCCCCGTCACACACGAGATGCCCTCGCACACACACTCATGCTCCTCTTTGATCAACCGCTTCAATTCCACTTCTGTAAAAGATTAAAAACAACATAACTTCAACATATTTACAGTTTAATCCAAACTCACATGAAATCCAAGCAATATAGCATGAGGTTAGTGATGAAGCCAGTGCAAATTTGTACAAAGTCACCTTTCTCTGGAACTTGTACAGTGACATTCATGTTACACAGATGGCCCTGGCAGCACTTGACTACATGGACTGATGAGGGTGGCTTGGCACAGGTGGCTCTGCCCTCCTCGTCGTCCCTCAGGCAGCCCTTCAGTTGGACTGCTTTCCCATCAGTCACGTTCAGAGAAGAGAAACAGTGCTGGCCTGCGCAGCGATGGTCCGCCTCGCACCGCTCTCCCTCGCACACACACTCCTGGTCTCTGAGGACCGGTCTGCCGGCAGACAGATCGACATCTAATAAGAGGAGGGAGAGATATGAGGGGGAAAAAACCATTAGATCAACACCATTACTAAGCCATTAAATGAAATGGCATTCACTCACATCAGAAAACATGTAGGTGGACAAAACATCACTTTGATGGCCAGACGCTACAGAAGCCACAGAAGTTTAATTTTGTTTTCCCTTTTGAAAGCCAACACCTGCTGCTATATTAAATTTCCTGCCAACACAACTCGGTACCATTACAAACCTTCCAAAATAAACTTAGACTGAAATATCACATACCATGTTCAAGATTTTTTTAGTTCTGCTCTTTAAATAAACTCCAGAAATAAATATCCAGACAGTTTGTTGATAAACATGGACACTCATGATACATGCAGGGTGGTTTGATTATTTAGGCAATCGCCACAATAAGACATTCAACTCCAATTCCTACATCCAATTCTACATCTGTTTATGCTATATCGGGATTGAAATATGGATTTCAGAGATTTGCACATCAGTGCATTTAAGGATGCAACGAGACCACTTTTTTCAAACCAATAAGATTCCGATACTTGGATCCGAGTACTTGCTGATACAGAGTACCAGTGCCGATACTTCTGCCAGACTTTTAAAAATGCAGTGAATTGAAAGACAGGTTTTATTGTCTTCCCCGATTGTTACAATAAATGATGGTGAAATATTAATAAAAATGAACACAAAACCATCATTTAAGGTGTGAAATTATTGCAGAGTTTCCACATTTTAGGTATCGGTTCATGGTATCGGTTATCTAATAGATACGAGTACATTAGAATGGTATCGGCCTCGATACCATATACCAGTATTGATATCAGTGCATCACTAACTGCATTCTGTTTTCATTTCCAGGTTGTATTTCAACTAGAAAAAAAGTGCTAATACTGAGCTAAAGCAGCAGTGGATCAGACGTTAATACTGTCGGATGAAATGAAAAGCTTCTTGTACTAAGTGATCAAATTATTTTTTATATTCATGCACTACCTAATGATACCTTCAAGCAACATATTAAAGGAGGTACATGTATAATACAAACTTAATACTCATATAAATTGAATTATTTAGTAAAACAGTTTATGTTTTTATCAATTTTTTGTGTAGGATTAGATCTGATCTGATAGAGCTGTACTTATGAAGTTTTGTTACATTTATCATTGTTTTACCGTTGCACACGTAATTCTAGACACACCATATATGGATCATGCATCACTGAATGAAAACAGACACTCTCTGTTTGCAGACTCCTCACCTGTCACTGGGGGCTCCAAAGAGATGTTCATGTTGCACAAATGTCCAAAGCAGCAGTTCACCACCACCTCAGGAGTTGGAGACTTTCCACAGCGTACAGATCCATCTTCACTACCCACAATGCAGCCTCTCTGAAAGACTGATGTCCCGTTCAGCACAGAGAGAGAAGTAAAGCACTGCTGTCCAAAACACCGATCCCCGCTGCTGCAAGATGGTCCGTCACACAAACACTCGTTTCTCACACCGTCGTCTCCTGGAAAAAAAAAAAAACAAACAATCACACAACATGTCAGACGCTACCTTTATTAAACCGAAACCCAGCGCTCAAACACCTTGTCTCCATTTTCCATGCATTTGTATTTATTGCAAACATAGAGGAAAAGGTGTGGCTTGCCACTGTAAAAAGCCCTTTTCCATTGCAATCCACCTCCACTGCAGCTGTTTAAAATAACAGTGCCAGACAGCAGATGAGAGGGAGACAGACGGAGGAAGGGGTGGTGAAAGGGAGAGAAAAAAAAGTGTGATTTTCGGTCTATGCATGCAAGAGAAGAAAAGGGAGGCAGAAAAAGGCACGAAGCCTAAGATTCTCCATTTTGACTAGATTAAAATAGAGAGGGATTGTAAATGTCTCATAAACACCATTTAAGCTGCTGAAAGTACACAGTAGCTTGAACATGTAGCATACGGTAATCTTGTTGTTAGCAGCGGGGAAGCTGACGGAAGCAAACCCAATATTCAGAAAGAGCAGAAGCTATAAATTCAACAGTGTAGTTTAACCTGTGATGTGTTGTGCTTTGTGACACGGTGCTTACCCTCCACGCTGGAACAGGGGGGGACCAGAGTGAGCAGAACCCACAGAAAGGCCCTACTCATCATTATAGACCTAAAAAAGGGGAAAAGGCAAGAAAACTTAGTGTGAGAGATTAGAATTAAACAGGTGGGTGAAAATGTGTAGAGAACAGATGATATATGATGTTAGTAGATTTAAAAATGACTTTCAGAACTCTGTTGAGTGATTCAACCCGAGAGGCAGCAGTAACAGACCAAAGGGTGCAAGTTTACAGATGGAGACCTTTTCTTACTTTTTGGGGAGAAAAGTCAACACCAAGTTTGAAATGCTCAAGTTAAAGTGGGTCTCATGCCTTCCTGTTGTCCTGGCAACAAGACATTGAGTGGCAAGCAATGGGGAAACTGGTGCTCTCTTATTGGCTGACTCTGTGTGAGAGCGGGTGTGTGTGTGTGTGTGTTGGAGGGACAGACTGCATTGGCAGTGAGGGAAGAGGAGCAGACAGACATTAGGGGGAGAGGAGGAGGAGGGGGAGGAGAGGGGAACAGGACAGCAAGGTTGCATGAACACTATTATTTACAGAACTGGAACCTGAAGATAGTATTTCCTCTGTATTTAATGCATCTGTCGAACCGTAGACTCTAACGTTGAGTCTTTAAATGATAGATATCTTGCTGCCAAACATTTTATCTTTCAAAGCAAACTGCAAGAGCAAAAAAACATCCTTCAGTTAACCATTAAAAATGTAAAATGTATAATGTTTAAGTTTTGCTAAGACATAGCAAAGGCTGTTTCCTGTTCATGCTATGCTGAGCACCGGGAACATTATCCTGGCAGCGTGTGCGTCTGAGCGCATCTGTGTTGCTGATAAATACTCCAACACCACCCACCTCCACTCCCACCCCCCTCCAAGCCTTTGTGCCCATCTAGCAGACATAAATGATTAAGCACGTAATGTTAGCATCAGCCCAACGGCGGCGTCTGCATGGGCTGCTCACACACAGACCGCATGCTGCTCCTTTAATCAGGGCACAAAACAGAGACTGCCACACAGAGATAGATAATCAGTAGCTCTGTCTGCTCCCCTGGGATCGGGAGCAAAGGGGAGGGGGGGGGGTTGAGGGTAGAGAACATGCAGGAGGGCATGAAGAGGTGTGGGGGCATCGCTCCAGGGCCAACTAGGGGACAGTAGGTCAAAGAGAGCTAAGATGGGCTGGTGAACTAAAAGGAGGGGAGAGTCTAGTGTCTGAGGGATGAGGCGTGGGGGGGTGGAGGGGGCTACTGGCACCATGCTGTGGGGTCGGCGGGGGTCTCAGCTCGTCTACAGAGGAGTCAGGAGACCAGAAGAAGCAGGTCCAAATCATAAGCAACAATACCCAACTGTGTACGCCCATTATTGTTCTACTGACTCATTTACCCGTCATGCAAAACCACAAGTATTCACTAAATAACTCAACTCTATTAACCCAGTGGAGCATGTCATATAGTTCCATTTAATTGCCTTAGATAGTAAATTTTTTGCTACATTTGTGTTTATATTTCAAGCTGAAAGGCCGTTAGCGAGGGCTCCCACTCAGGCTCTTTGTTTTAAATACACCATGAGGAATAAGCTACGGCGAACTGTGTACGTGCCTTTAAGCTGTTTGTTTCTCCACATGAAAACATGTATAATTTATCCCATATATTTTAAATCAAATGACTTTTTTTTTTCCCCGTTTCCTCAGAGTGCAGGTTGTTTTTTTTTATTAGAAAGTATGAACTTGCAGGCTTGGAAAGCTTAAGTATTATCTGGAGTATTTACTTTGCTCACACAGATGGAAACATTTCTTTTAAAAGGTCCCCACCAAGGCAAGAAGAAACATGAAGCTGGATAACAGCTTTCTGAGTCCGTGACACTGGAAACCTCAGAAGGGATTCTTGGGAAGGAGAGGAGCAGGTCTAGCATCTGCAGAACTGATTGCGATCTAAGTACACAGTTTCGTGGTGCTCCCTGAGTGTGTGTTGCAGCCTTCTTCTCCCCTGTATTGAATTCTTTGGCTGAGTTGTGAGTCTTCACAGATCTGATTCGTTGCCAAGGGTGTGCTCTCAACCCCCCCCCCCACCCCGTGTCCTCTGATGCAGTGTTGTATTCAGAAACGAGTTTGAATTCCAGATGGCAATCAAAGCTTAAGATGTGCTTTATAATGCCAGCATTTGACACTAATGAGCCATACTAGACCATAAGGAAGAAGATAATTTCATAATTAAAGAATAGAAGAAAATAAAGCTACACAACTGAGTTATTTGAAGATGGTGGTAAAAGTAAACAGAGTTTGTTTGGCTGTCATTTCAGTCAGCGATTGACCTCATGAATAGACAGATACAGTTTCCTTTTATGCCAACAATACAGCACATGATGAGATAACAGCAAAGATGGTGGTATTAGTAGGTGAAAAGGTGTTTAAAATTCTAACTGAATGGCTTGAGTTGTGCTAATGTTCTTTTCATGATCCACTGTACTGTAAACAGACATAAAGGATGTTATCTGGAACAATTTGAGAGGATCTGCAGTGGGCCTTGTTGGTCCACCATAAGCACCACAGTAAAAAAAGATCTCCTTTTTAAACAAGTCCGATAAATGCTCAAGACAAGAACAATCATGTGCAGAAGATGGAAAACAACATGGGTTTTTTTAAGGTGATACCAAGTAAGGAAATTTACCATAGCCTATATTTGCCAAATTAATCCCGCAAAATACAAACTGACCATATTTTCTGATCAGATTCGGTCTAAAGCTGCAATCCGGAGTTTTTTTCTCAGATGACACCACTGAGGCAAGAAAAAATGTGTTAAAACCTTTAAGTCCCGCCCATCTGTGTCCGTGATATGATGGCCAGCATATGCTGTCAAACGTGCATGATAGCCACTTTCATTACAATGGACACTTCATGGGTAAGTTATATTTAAACAATTTATATGTTTATGTATTTATTTTAATTGCTTCGGTTTCACGTGTCTTTGCAGCATTGTAAACAACTTTTAAGTACCGGCCGGCCGCAGTTCTTCCTGATACGTGCGTGTGCACGCCTGGTTGATTGACAGGTGTACTATGCGGATCTAACACGCTATTGGCTAATGCGCTCAGTGAAAACTGGATGTGCTTCTACGGGACAGCGGGGGGCTTGGAGAAAGAAAAAAGATGGCGTTTTTCCCACACTATATTACGGACTATCACTTTTATGAAATTTCAAAAAAATCTTACGTAACTCCAGATTGTAGCTTTAATGATCTGTTTGAAGGATTTGAATGACCAAAAAGATAATTTGTGTTTCTTTAAACCACAAAAAAGGCAGTGTGCTTAATATATTTTTTTAAATAGTGTTGTTAATTTTGACTAAAATAATATTGATTGTGATTGTTTCCATAATCAAAGGAGCCCTACATGAGAGAAAAGTCAATGAAACAAGGATAAAAGTTTGGAGGAAAAACTGGAAAGTCCCTCCAATTCAACTGAGTTAAAAACTGACGCACAAACAGGAAACTAATCTTGAGTGGGAACTTTCATCCTACCATCAGGTAGGAGACCAAGTACTCTGTTGAGTACTTTAGCTATTCAATACTTTTACTACATTTTGGTAATACCACCTCAGTTCTTTAGTTATAATTAAATTCAAAGTGCAGGCATAACATCTCATACAGACGACTTCAAGTTCCATAATGTAAGGAACATTTTCCATCACATGGATTTTCTATTAGGATTTCAGAACTTCGACCTTCAAAGTGAAGGTAAAACGACCACATCTGAGCTCGGAGTGAGCGCAGCTCAGAAAGAACCAGCTGAAACTGACACGGCGCAGTGAAAAGCACGTTAGGCTCGACTCCCGCTGAGCGCTACTGGAGCGACTTGAAAGCGAACCTTCATATCACGGCTCATTTTTTGACGCCACGTTCCCTTCCTAGACTCTTTCCAATGATCCCACTCGAGAGACACATCTCTATAAGCACCACTGGCTGAGGCTGAGCAGAGCTTAAAGTGATTATGTAGAGATGATTGCTTATGCCTTTCACATTTTGTTGTTAGTACAACTGAACCAAAAGAAGAGCACGCGCAGTTGTGATGATTTAGGTAAAGTAACTACTGAAAATCTTATTTCAATCCATCATCTCAAGCAGACTTGTAAAAACAGCTTCCCGCAGTAACTAAAACATGTCGGTGTGGTTGGGCGCTTTAATATTTTGGTCTGTTTTGTATTCAGGTCAGCTGTAAGAGAGAATGACAAAACACTACTTTGTCTGATGAGCACGGTGCATCACTGAGGTTGAGGAGGGAGGTTGCTGAAGCTCTGCAGGAGCTGCTGAGTCATCATGCTGGCAAAAAGGGAGACGAGAGGTGGAATCTGTGTCTGAGCTGGCAGGCTGGCACGGTTACCATGGCACAAATAGTCTGAGCACTGAGGAAACTGCAGCAAACTGCAGGGCAGCAAGTGGAGGAAACAGGACAAGCGTGGGGCAATGAGGAGCCTGCTGTTCGTGTCCCTGTCACAGTCACAACCCCCCCCCCCCATCCGACCCACAACCAGACAGCCAAAGAGCCTGCGTGCCATCAGGGGCACACAGATGGCTCGCTGCTAGGTAGATGTGGGTGTAATGCAGACCTGAGGGCAGGAGCTGTACTCTGTGCAGCAGCCCGCATTTATATACACACTGCAGCGTGGCACATCGACATGCTCACCAGTTTTTGCTGCCAAGAAAAATACAACACTTGGAAGGGATAAAAGAAGACACAACCCCCCCTTTAATCCTAAAAAGTTAGAGGGCACCTGCACTCAGTCTGAGTACAGCATAAGATTAAAATTCATTTTCACGTCAGAGTCAACCGTCAAGGCCAAAACCTAAATGATCTCTTTGAATTTATAAACTTATAGTCTTGGGTGTATCGTTGATTCAAAGGAATCGATGCCAGTAAAAACAGTTTTGGAAAATAATCAGACACAAGAACTAAACTGGGGGGAGGGGGCGTTAACTAAAAAAAATGCTGTGTAATGAAACTAGATGTTTGTTAAGACTTTTGCATAGTACGCTATACGGTGCTGGGTGGTATACCAATTTATCTCGTTCACCTGTTTTAATTTCCCGTAAGGTATGAATCTTTCATATACCTCCTTAGTGCAACTCAGCAGAAACAACAGCCTGACTGAACTCACCCTGAAGGAGGTCCAGATCTTTTGAAGTTGGTTTCAGTAGAAAGATTATGAACAATTACCATCAAGTTGCAAACTACACCATCAGAACAGAATCTTTTCTTACAAAAAAAACTGTTTTCTATGTTTCCCCCAAAAAGAGCTTCCATTGAATATAAAGAGAACACCAGAAAGTACAAGTACCAGCGTTCTAAAGCAGATTGTGATGCAGATGAACGACGAGATATTTGGACTCCTACACTGTTACAGTGTGGGCTGACCGACATACAGCTGGTGTGGGTGACAAATGCATCACTGAGCCAACTGGAAAGGCAAGCTCTTTAACCTCTGGAAACACGTGTCGCTCTCATGTCCCTGCAGTATCTAAGCACCCCCCCTTTTTTTTTTCTTTTACAATGAGAGGAATGTGATCAAATGCAAATGATCCCCTGCTTATGTCTTATTGTCAATGGTGCATTAACTGTAGTAGGCAGATGCATAGCAGGGTTTTGTTCCTTAGATACACTGTTACCCAGGGTGCGCACACACACACACACACACACACAACTTTGTATCCAGAGACAAAAGGTGGATTTTCTCCCTGATGGCGCCCCACCTGTTTCTCCACCTCTGCACCAAACCTACCACTGACACACCCTTTCACAAAGCAGACAAACTCTTTTATGTTGCGTTTTTTTTTTTTCCCACTCATCATATTCCATAACAGTTTTCTTTTTCCTAGTATAGAAAAGATGAGTGAATAACAGTTTAACTAGATGTTTTATGACACAATAACCCGCAAACCCTGAGCAAATACAGAAATGTTTTCACACGCAGGATTTTTGGGACTTCTGGAAGTCGTAACGTGGCCTCGTTTTGTGTAAAGTCTTGTGAGACACAACTCTGAAGGTTTTGCAGTATTGTGAGGACACTTGCAAAAGCCCTCCATGTAATCGTTACCATAGCAATTACACATTCGTTTTCACACAGCCTTCAAAAAAATTCGAAAACTACCAATTTAAAAAGGCCAACTTAATGACCTTAAGCCATGTTTGCTAACAGAGGAATGCACAAACATTTACCCTCCAAATGACCATCTCACAAAGTTCACCAGTCTACTTCTCCCAAAAGAAAACCTTGATTTGTACCAAGGTGGACTATTCAAACACGTTGTGTCTGCTTCTGGAACAGACTGGTCGAAAAAACTGACTGAAGAGCTGGAAGCGTGAGAAACACAGAGAGTTCGGACTCTTGTGTCGTGCCTGGTGGCACAAGTCAGAGAGCTTAGAAGATGACCCACACTGTGAGGATAATCACTAAGTAAACACAGCTTCCAACAACACAATAAATGTGTATACAACAGCGTGCAGAGTGCAGCCGAACCAGTCCATGACATCCTGCTGCCGATCGAGTCTTTATGGCCTTCGGTTTCCTGGCTTTCAAAAGCAAAGACTTCTGAGGGATGGGAGCTGCAGTAAATACTCTCTAAAGCCATTTTCACACATGCTCTGCAGTCCTCAACCTTTGTGGACATTTTCCAAAAAAGCTGCACGTGGGAACAAAAAGCTCTGCGGCAGCCCGAACAGACTTTGTGTGGTGTTTATCCAACTGGTCGCTCTAAGAATAAACTCCAGATAACATCCAAAATGAACTGTAACTTTGTAGAAAATGACCAATTTTCTATCCTTTTATTTATTTATTTGTTTGCCAGTATATATTTAGTGCATCTCTGCTTAATACGATACATATTGATACAGTGCCAACGATTCCCTTCCATAAATAAATGGGAGGAGCAAAAACTCATGATTGTTTTTCATTAGACTTTTCATCTAATAATAAAATGGATGACATTTTATAAACGTATGCATCAAGATTTAATCCCCAGACTGAATCAGAACATGGCTGCAGTACAATCACATTGTATTCATCTGCAAGGCGATACAAATCAGCTAATCTTCACATACAGTGGGGCAAAAAAGTATTTAGTCAGCCACCAATTGTGTAAGTTCTCCCACTTAAAAAGATCAGAGAGGCCTGTAATTTTCATCATAGGTATACCTCAACTATGAGAGGCAAAATGAGGAAAAATAATCCAGAAAATCACATTGTCTGATTTTTAAAGAATTTATTTGCAAATTATGGTGGAAAATAAGTATTTGGTCACCTACAAACAAGTAAGATTTCTGGCTTTCACAGACCTGTAACTTCTTTAAGAGGCTCCTCGGTCCTCCACTCGTTACCTGTATTAATGGCACCTGTGTGAACTCGTTATCAGTATAAAAGACACCTGTCCACAACCTCAAACAGTCATGCTCCAAACTCCACTATGGCCAAGACCAAAGAGCTGTCAAAGGACACCAGAAACAAAATTGTAGACCTTCACCAGGCTGGGAAGACTGAATCTGCAATAGGTAAGCAGCTTGGTGTGAAGAAATCAACTGTGGGAGCAATTATTAGAAAATGGAAGACATACAAGACCACTGATAATCTCCCTCGATCTGGGGCTCCACGCAAGATCTCACCCCGTGGGGTCAAAATGATCACAAGAACGGTGAGCAAAAATCCCAGAACCACACGGAGGGACCTAGTGAATGACCTGCAGAGAGCTGGGACCAAAGTAACAAAGGCTACCATCAGTAACACACTACGCCGCCAGGGACTCAAATCCTGCAGTGCCAGACATGTCCCCCTGCTGAAGCCAGGACACGTCCAGGCCCGTCTGCGGTTTGCTAGAGAGCATTTGGATGATCCAGAAGAGGATTGGGAGAACATCATATGGTCAGATGAAACCAAAATAGAACTTTTTGGTAGAAACTCAACTTGTCGTGTTTGGAGGGGAAAGAATGCTGAGTTGGATCCAAAGAACACCATACCTACTGTGAAGCATGGGGCTGCAAGGGGACCAGGACGACTGATCCGTGTAAAGGAAAGAATGAATGGGGCCATGTATCGTAAGATTTTGAGTGAAAACCTCCTTCCATCAGCAAGGGCATTGAAAATGAGACGTGGCTGGGTCTTTCAGCATGACAATGATCCCAAACACACCGCCCGGGCAACGAAGGAGTGGCTTCGTAAGAAGCATTTCAAGGTCCTGGAGTGGCCTAGCCAGTCTCCAGATCTCAACCCCATAGAAAATCTCTGGAGGGAGTTGAAAGTCCGTGTTGCCCAGCGTCAGCCCCAAAACATCACTGCTCTAGAGGAGATCTGCATGGAGGAATGGGCCAAAATACCAGCAACAGTGTGTGAAAACCTTGTGAAGACTTACAGAAAACGTTTGACCTCTGTCATTGCCAACAAAGGCTATATAACAAAGTATTGAGATTAACTTTTGTTATTGACCAAATACTTATTTTCCACCATAATTTGCAAATAAATTCTTTAAAAATCAGACAATGTGATTTTCTGGATTATTTTTCCTCATTTTGCCTCTCATAGTTGAGGTATACCTATGATGAAAATTACAGGCCTCTCTGATCTTTTTAAGTGGGAGAACTTACACAATTGGTGGCTGACTAAATACTTTTTTGCCCCACTGTACCTATAGTCAAAGCTAGTAGTAATGCACAGAAATATGGATTATTCCACTGAATAAACTCTTTAAATGTGTTAAAATGGATCAAGTTTTAACTGATTTGAAGATACAGTCATGGCTGATATGAGAATATGAGGAAAAACTAAACTGGGATGAACGGGGGGGGGGTGGACTGGATTTACTCGTGCATAAACAGGAACAGCAAATTACCCTCATAACAGAAAAGCATGAATGTGTGTTCTTATGGAGATGAAAGATTGTTCTCAAACATTAGACAAAATGCCCACACCAAACAAGCCCCCCCCCCACCCCGAGCCTGGGAATGAGATCAGAGAGATGCAGCAACTAAAACAAAGCCATAACTTTGCCCCTTAACAGCTGAGCGATAAGACGCGAGCACTGAAGCGGGTAAGGGCTTATAAAATGTGCATAGCAGACTGTCTCCAGTGCTGTCTGAGGTTAGTGCCGGGTGGAGCGGAGCCACCAGAACTGCAAATCTATGCAGGCGTGTGCAGACAGCGGCGTCTCGCCTCCCTTCTCTCTGTCTCCACTGCTCTCCAGTCCACATCTGAACACAGAATAGCAGGAATCAATAAGTCTGTGCAGAGCCACCAGGCTAAAAACCAGCTCCCAAACAGCAAGACCAGATACACAGGCAGCTTTTTATTCTCCATTCTCTTTTTTTTCCCCCTTCCTAACTTCCTGTGTCCTGCTGAGACTGCAGAACCCCGCGAGTCCCAGACAGCAGCTCCCCTCGTCGTGATGCGTTTGGGCTACATAAGGCTGATGATTATTAAAAAGCTCAAGGATTTTTCTGACTAAAAATAACACTGCAGCAGACAGAGGGCCTCTTTCGGAAAAGCTGGACACGAGGAGCAAATCCAACCCGCATGCCGTGTTCCTCTGCAGTCTGCTGCCTCGGCTGATGCCAGATCTGTTGCTGGTCAAACTTTCTAGTAAGTCAGCACAGGCTCAAAACAACAGGACAACCAGGGAAGCAAGGTTGTTATTAGGAAGCCAAACATCAAGCCGAACCCTGCCACCCATTTTACACCTCACACTTATACAAAAACACACACGCCTAAAGATTACCACCCCCACCTCCTCATCCCGTCAATCTATGAAATAAAAACATTCCGATTTTCTGCCCACCGTGGGAAAATAACACAATTTCTAGCCACCAGAACACCATCAGAAGTTGAGCTGATTAGAGGCCGAGCTCTGAATTCTATACTGTAGAAATACTTATAGAAATACCTTTCAAAATAAAAGCCAAACAAGACTAAAGAAAAGATGGAATAACAGCCATACTGTTACTTGAACACAGTGCAAGCTTGAGCTTCTTTAGCTGTTAAATCAACAGGAAATGATAAATGCAGGGCTGTGGTTAAATATAAGGGGTCACTAACATGTTACTTAATTAAAATAAGGACTAGCTGGCTGGAGTTGTCGATGTTTTAATGAGTTACTCTGTTGTTCAACTAATTATTTACCTCATTAGAAAGCAATTTGTTAATTGTTTGACAACATATTTAAAACCTTCTAGAGTCTCGCTGATTGCAGTTTTCTTGGCAGAACTTAATTTCAAATTCCAGTTTTCAGATTCTCCTTCCCTTCTAAAGGCTCTGAAGACAAATAAATCTTTTAACTTGTTTCAAAATGAGGGGCTCCAGGTTACAGCACACAAAGCACAGAAGGGTAAAGTAAAGGATCCAGGGCCAGAAACAAATCTTTGTATCGTCTCCATCCAGACCCCAAAACTCTAAAACCGAGAAGTTTTCACTTTATCTGACACTAACAGAAACTTGTCGTGTCAACTCATCCAAAATGTTTGAAACTCGATTGTCATGAAGCTGGTAGAGTATTTACTCCACCATTTCAACAAATGAGTGACGTGTTAAATATAATTTATACAAATTCAGATTATCTCTACAGGCTCTTATTTTGTTATTTGGATATGTTTCATTGGACTTTAAAACTGTCGTCTGTGCAGAAAGCAAGTGTTTCTCTGCTTGTATGTAATGGAACATGCTTCCTGTACTTTTCATTTTAACTCTCATGGTTGGCTGCAAGGTTAATTTCAATACAGCATGACCTAAGAATTTGACCAAAACAAACAGATATTGGTTACATGGATGTGAAATGAAGTTAGAAGCATTGCTCAGCAGCAAGGAGAAAAGTCAGCAGAAAAATAGTCAAGTTCTTCAATCAACTTGTAATTCAAACAAGCAGAATCACCAGGAAGTACTTTTATTTTGTAGTAATCTGTTAATGGTGGCGAGTATTTGTCTACAAAAGACTTGCATAAGAGAAGTAAATGTTTAATAAAGACCAAGGATCTCAAAATTCCAGATTCCAGAAGCATTTCAAACTCTAGGCCTTTTCTATAACTGTCTTTTTTTTAATTTCATTTCTTCTTGTTACAAAGATGTGACGAGAAAATGATCCAAAACGTTGTCCTGCCATGAAACCCAGATAGGACTGCAGATTAAACCACAACAGCTAGATTAGTGGTGAGGTTGTGACATCATCAGTTTCAAAATGCTGCGTTTTGGCACACGAAAACACGAGGGTGGCGTTTCATGGTCATACGTGGAATGGACAAACTAAAATTTGTTGTAAATATCAAGTTGGGAGCGTGGAGGTAAAAAGTCCCTAAATGAGGCACCTAAGAGAAAAGACATATACTGTAATCTGACCCTAAGAAAACCAGGACCCACAGAGAGACTAGAGACCAGTCAACAACAAGACAACACAAACACTCAGACGCCACAGACTCAATCCCATCCAGCCATTTTCTATAACCACTCACATTAGTAGGCGGTGCCTAACACCAGCAATCGTTGGACGAGATACAGGTTACACCCTCAAATGGTCGCCAGGTAACAAACTCAACCAATGGACCACTTTAGAGTCAAACACCAATCCCTCCAATCAGATACAGTCTGTCTCTTGGTCATTATGAGTTTTCTGGATCCTTTGTGAGTCTCAGCGCTCTTCAGTCTTTAAATACCTCCTAATCACAGCTGATAAGATACTCTCACCAAACACCATGAACATACAATAAGTAATAAGGTTAAACAGTTTTTGACATGTCTCCTTGAACGCATCACAAAATCAATCAGGTGGAGATGTCTGATGCCCATCAACTATCAGAGGTTCACTAAAACTAACAGTGAAGGTCAGACTTGATCAGACACTTGGGATGGATTTTTCTTTTCTTTCTTTTTTTTTGGGGGGGGGGGGGGTCTGAGGAGGAACCATTCACACATTCTGCAGATCAATCAGGATCCTGATCTCCTTTCAGTCAGTTTTAACACCTCTGTAATGAAGTTTACACTCTCATCAGCAGCTCTGCAGGTTTTTACATAAAAACTCACTTCCTGTCTAATCTGAATATTCCACCGCAGGACATCAGAAGAAAAAAAAATCATTAAGATCTTATAGACAGAAAAATCACACAAGTGATGTTTAAACATTTTTTCACTGCGAGCAGCTTCAAAAATAACCCACATGAGCAGAAACATGTAAAAACCCACGCTGTGATTTGGGCTCTTTCCCTCCTGCTGGACCGAGATTGTGATGTTAATGATGCCCAACGTGATGATGGGACACACGATCAAACCAGAACGAACCTCCCAAAATCCTTTTGCATGACAAAAACTCCCAACTACTCACATTTAGCTGCAATGTCGTGAGATGGATTCGATTGCAAAAAAAAAAGATCAGAAAATCTAAATCTTCTGCTTGAAATTCAAACATCTTCATTCTTTTGGCCTGACGATCACCAGTTATCAGTAGGCTAAATAACATCTGCGTGAGTCGCTTTAAATGAAAAAAACACGTTGTTTTTCCACAAAAAAGAGACGTGGAATTGTTTAAAATGACTGGGGAACAAGGAACACAGATTTTTTGGGACAGGGATTCTTTACAAGCGCACATCACGAACCCTTTATCAGGAAACTTTCCCACGTCGCGTTTTTGGGGATTTTAAATAGCCACTTAAAACTTACCTTTATTTAAGTGTGTTATTTATGTGAGGGCTCGATAACACGCAGCTCGAACTATTCCGCCATCTCCCGAGAATTCACCGACAAAACCCGAGTTGTTTTCCAAAGTCTGAAAAGCGGAGTCTTCATGACGCCAACATTTATCTCCCGTCGGTTGCTTATGTGGAATAAAAAAAAAGTGAGGAACTCAGTCGGTGCAAAGAAACGAGCAAAAATACAGAGACATTGTTTAATATTTTCTTCCTTCACAGATTAAAAACCTCCGCCAGCTTCATAAATCGGAGACCCCGGCGGCCAAGCTTCGAAGACAAACGCCAGGATTGGTTGAGGAAGTTACCTAGTTGCGCCTTACTACTGTAAGCGATGTCAAGTTAGAGAACGCGTGGTTTCACTTCCGGGAAACATTTCAAAATAAAAGCTTAAATGGTTTAGGCTACATATGAAAATCATGTGATTAAATCATAATATAACTGCAATTATTATAAAATTATTTTTTTACTGTGTTTCACATTTAAGTTTGGTTCAAAAATCTCAGATGTGCATCATATATTTGTATTAATGTTTTTTTCTTTCTTCTCGAAAAATAATAGGAGCAACTCTTATTTCCAGATTCAAACGATGTGTCTCACTGGCATCAAGTGTGAAGACAGTAATTGCAATCAGACCCATATAAATTAAGAAACATAAAACAAGTGAATGCATATTGTTTATTAAATGTTGCCACTTAATTTTGAGAGAAATAGCTTTAGTCAGTTCCTGTAACATAATCTGATATTTCACTTTAGGTTGGTAAATTCCTTAAACAAAAAATTATATAATGTTTAAGCATTCAAGTTTAAACCTATATACATTTTTTAAAAAGTATTTACTTAACTTTTTTTTCTACCTTGCACTTTTCTGACACATTTCAATTCAAATTTAGTTTAAACAAATTGTATTAATCCCCACAGAGAAATTAGATGTGACCCAGTTGTCACCAAAAGTACTTTCAGAACAAAAGCAAATTTGGAAATAAAATCAGAATAGGCTACAACACAACAATAAGAATTGAAACTGTCACAATATTACCAGTTTACCCTTGTTGTAAACATTGCTTTTGTGAACTAATCATATTTGCCACTAAAACTGACATTTAGGCATCTAATTAATGATACAGTTGTGTTTTACTCAAATATAATGTTGACAATTACAAATTAAGTAAATTATTTTGTGTGTATGATTGTTTATCTTTAACCAAGTGCTGTAACTTTTAGGATTGCTGGAATGATGCTGAAATAAAAGCACGTTTCCTGTCATTAATTTCATTCGTTCTCCAACTTGACACAACCGGTTTTAAAAGGACTTCGCCATCTCGCCTGTACTGCGCATGTGCTTATAATTTAGGGGGACCCTTGCTGTTGGAAATACCTGAGAGCACGAAACAGTTTTGAAAGAGCGAAGTATAAAACAATTATTTGTCTCTTTGACAGTTATCCAAGTGGATTTTATCACTTTCTCAGTGTTTGAAGAAAATCTATTCCATTGAAAGTTTGAATATTGGTTTATTGAGTTGCATTTAACAAATTTTATTTGCAAATGCTGCATTTATTGTAAATTTCTATCACTAAAGATTTAAATAACAACACCAAAAATACAATAAAAACACAAATAACGCAAATTAGTAGAACATTTTGAAATACTTTTGCAGTTACATGGAGGACCCCAGGAAGGTGCGTTATACAGGCCACAGATTTCTTCAGATTGAGTTAGACTGCAACGTTAAACATGTTGTGCTTATTTCTTAATAGTGGATACAGAAGAAAAGTTTGAAGCACATGACTTGATTCCTTGTCAAATATTTTGGAGATAAAGCCAGAGAGACTAGACTGAGGTGGTTTGGACATGTATGGTGGGTTTACTGGAAAAAGGATGCTGATGGAAACTGCCAGGAAGTGTAGAGGAAGACCAAATGTCTTAATATATGGTTTTAATATAGGCTATATTATCAGTTTAATACGTTTTCTTATTTTAATCGATTGTTTAATAATATGTAAGGTTATTTCCATACAGTTTGATTATGCAGACCTATCAAACTGAATCTAATTTTGAGTTAAAAAAATGAACGTTTGTATTTTTAAAACAACTTTAGTCAATGCAAACATGGATGACGCACGAGCGTAATGAATTCGTGGATTTGAAGCTGTGCAAACTTTAGTTAATTCTTGGCAGATATTTAAATGTTCACCGGTGTTTTAGTTGGGTTTGATTTTTCGTGTTGACTCGGTATCGAACACTGTTTCTGTATCAGCTGATCACGCACGTCACTGTGCGGCAGCTGGCGCGCGGTTGTCAGGGTCAACTTGTTTCCATGGAGACGGTCACCAACTTCGACACAGAAAGAGCAAAAACAGTTTCCTCTTGTCCTCCGCTATGGATTCAGAGTAAGTTCGACATTTCTGAACTCAAAGAACAACTTTCACCGATTTATTTGAACGTTTCTGCGTCGTTTTGTCGAACAGAAACGTTGATGAACTTACATTAGTGTTAGCTAAACAATGCTACAAGCTGCTAAAAATAATGCTAACGTTGACAATTTTTATTCTTTTTTCTCTAGAAAGGCCTTAATTAATTTGAGTAACGATCTTCAATCAAACACATCTGGCAAGTACAAGTGTTTAAATGACATATTGTGTAAGTTTTATGGTGAACATTGAAGCAACAGGTTCAACTAGTTCATGGGAAACCTAATGAAGCAGAGCATATGATTTATACTTTTATTAGTTTTCTTTGCATTTCTTTGTGTATATATCGTCCTTTCAGCTGGGAAAACAGAGTACCAAGCTCCAGATGGTCACATCTCTCAGATACCTGGTCTGTCCCCGAAAATCATCAGTCCTCCTGTGGAGAGGGCTCGAGGGAAAAGGTCCACAGTCCAAAACAGTGATTCTGAATACGTGAAGCTCGCAAAACAAGGAGGACATAAGGGTAAAGTCATCACGTTGCTTTATATCTACATGTGTTACTTTTCTTTGATAAAACAAATTTGCTTTTATTCTGCTTTTATCACAACAACAGGACTTTTGTGGCACGAGAGTGAAGTTACTTCTAAATTAAACAACGATCCACACACCATCACACCAAGGTGTTTTATTTCATGCTGGAGTTTGGGATTGATGATGTTTCTACCCCCGTTAGGGAGCAAAGAATTTTAAAAATATTATTATTACATATGACATCAAGACATTTTGTGTTCCAGATGTGTTTCTTCTTTTTTATGTGGCACATTTACAGCCAGGAAGTAAACAACCCTGGAAGCATAAAGCCTCCATTTTGGACTGACAGCTTGTCAACCTGGGAGAGAGAGAATGACTTCAGTAGCAAAAAACAGGTAAACAGGGAGAGAAATAAACAAGGTGTTTAGGAAGTAGTGAGAGATTGTGCAGAGACACGAATGTGAATGATGTAAAGTAGCTTTAAACACTCACTTTTTCACAGAGTTCCTTGTTTCTTAGTATATTAGACTGAAATATTTCTCCAAAGTTGCTAAAAAAAATGCAGTGTTTTTGGTTTTGGTTTTTTAGGTTGAGAACATGAATGATCAGCACAAAAAGATGGATGAGGTGCAGACATCCAGTCAGTTTGAGCCCAGCAAATACAAGAAAAGGTAAGTGATTGTGGTCACTAGATGGCGTAGTCGTCCTCTGTTTAGTTTATAGGAGTTTAACTGAGTTGATCAACTGGCTGAAAAAGCTTGACACATTAGTTTAACACAAGAGTGCAAGTTAGTGCAACATTGTATTAAGTGACACATGCACATGCCTGACCTGCACACTTAAAAGTGTAACATGATGCAGATACGATTGATTGATGAGTGTGAAGTCTGTGTTTTTTTTAAAGCAAGATACTTAAATTATTTGTCTGTTTTGTTTTCAGAAAGAGTTTAAAAATAGAAGCATGAATTAATTTTAGCTCATTCTTTGAAGTCAAGTTTTAAATTTATGGAGATCTGCAGTAATTAGCCAAAAAAAGTCAGATGTTTTTGTGTAACAGCAGGTCATGTGTACGTTCAAGTCCACGTGTCACAGTGTTGTGATGACAAATCTGAGTAGCTTGTGGGCGGTGTGTGTGCACGCTGGAGTCAAATAAAAACACACAGAGAGCAACGGCTTCTCAGCGTTTCTGTACATGGGACTGTTTGTTTTGGCTCTCAGCTGATCAGAGCTCCGTGTTCACTGTACCCCTGGGACAAATGTCACTGACTTGTTGAAATCCACTCCAAAAATTAACTTTCACTGCTACCAAGATGACTGTTCAACACCACCAAAGCATGGCAGGGTCACTTATAAACCTACTGTAAATAAAAAAAAGAAAGAAATGACAGTTTCAGCTGTCAGTCTGAGGACATGCACAACAGAGAGGATAAATTTACACAGCAGAAAACTCTTCACTTTTTTGTGAACAAGTCCATTTTTTACAGAGTTGGTCATTCAGTCAAAAAATAAAAATCATCTGTCAGACACTCGAGCTGATGATTGTGTGTACTTAAACCTCTGTAGTGTAAAAAAATAACCAGAGTTTATCTTGGGAGACAGAGTTTGTCTGTCAACAGCATTTAATGTTTAAACATGCCTCTGGCTGATCTCAGAAAACACTTCATGACTATATTATGGTGTATTCATGAAGATGTATGTAGCGTGTCATGTCAGTATTACATTACACACATTTCAACTCTATAAATTTGGTGCTCTCACAGAGTGTTTGACAAGAAACCAGAACCAGTTGACATGTCAAAGCTGCTGAGCTTTGGTTACCAAGAAGACAAGAAACCAGTACAGTGAAGTGCCGAGTAAGTAACACAGTCTCTTTATCACAGGAAAACTCTTCATATTTTTAACATGCTTTTAGAATGTACAGTGGGCTGCAAAAGTTTGGGCAGCCTTGTTATTCTTCATGATTTTCCTTCATAAATCATTGGTTGTTAGGATAAAAATGTTCAGTTAAATATATCATATAAGAGAAACTCATAGATATTTGAGAAGTGAAATTAAGTTTCTAGGATTTACAGAAAGTTTGCAATAATTGTTTAAACAAAATTAGGCATGTGCATAAATTTAGGCACCACAAAAAATAAATTAATTCAGGCTTTAGTAGACCCTCCTTTTGCAGAAATAACAGCCTCTAAGCACTTCCTGTAGCTTCCAATGAGGTTCTGGATTCTGGTTGGAGGAATTTTGGACCATTCTTCCTTATAAAACATCTCTAGTTCCTTCAGGTTTGATGACTTCTGAGCATGGACCAGAACCTTGTACTTGTTTCTCTGCATGAATGTCTCAGTAGATTTAGAGCAGTGTTTAGGGTCATTGTCTTGTTGAAAGATCCAGCCAGGTGCAGCTTCAGCTTTGTCACTGATACCTGGACATTGGTCTCCAGAATCTGCTGATATTGAGTGGAATCCATGCGTCCCTCGACTGTAACACGATTCCCAGTCCTTCCACTGGCCACACAGCCCCACATCATGATGGAACCACCACCATATTTTACTGTAGGCAGCAGGTGTTTTTCTTGGAATGCTGTGTTCTTTTTCCTCCATGCATAGTGCCTGTTGTTATACCCAAATAACTCAATTTTAATTTCATCAGTCCACAGCACCTTATTCCAAAATGAAGCTGGCTTGTCCAAATGTGCTTTGGCGTACCTCAATCAGCTCTGTTTGTGCTGTGGGCGGAGAAAAGGCTTCCTCCTCATCACTCTCGCATACAGCATCTCCTTGTGTAAAGTGCGGCAAATAGTTGAACAACGCGCAGTGACTCCATCTGCAGCAAGATGCTGTTTGTAGGTCTTTGGTGATGGTCTGTGGGTTGACTCTGACTGTTCTCACCATTCTTTGCTTCAAATCAAATCAAATCAAATCAAAAATACTTTATTAATCCCCGCTTCTGTTTATCTGAGAGTTTTTTTGGTCTGACACTTCGAGCATTAACTTGAACTGTGCCTGTGGTCTTCCATTTCCTCAGTATGTTCCTAACTGTAGAAACAGAAAGCTGAAATCTCTGAGATAGCCTTCTGTTTCCTTCCCCTAAACCATGATGGTGAACAATCTTTGTTTTCAGGTCAGTTGAGAGCTGATTTGAGATCCCCATGCTGCTACTCTTCAGAGACTATTCAAAGAGGAGGGAAACTTACAATTGTCCCCCTAAATAATCTTTCTCATAACTGGATTCACCTGTGTATGGAGGACAAGGGTCACTGGGTTTAGCAAACCAGTTGTAAGTTCCAATAATTAGTTCTAAAGGTTTTGAAATCAATAAAATAACAACAGTGCTCAAATTTATGCACCTGCCTAATTTTGTTTAAACAACTATTGCAAACTTTCTGTAAATCCTATAAACTTCATTTCATTTCTCAAATATCACTGTGAGTGTCTCCTACATGATGTATTTAACTGAACATGTTTATCCTAACAAACAATGATTTATAAAGGAAAATCATGAAGAATAACAAGGCTGCCCAAACTTTTGCAGCCCACTGTACTTGTAGCGCGATAAAAGGAAATGAAGGCGAGCTTTTAAGTGCTGTATTGATTTTATGAGCCTGCTTTATGAGTAGTCATCCTGATGTGACAAGCAAAAACAAAATAAATGTGGAGTAAAACTTTAAGGGTTGAGCTATTAAGACTTTACGAAGCATCCTGACAGAATTATGTAGCAATATTAGTGAATTATGTGAGAATGATTAGCTGAACTACTCCTGTTCTTTCCTTGTTTTTTCTTTTTTTTATGTCAACAGACTGGAAGATTGCCAGAAGAGCAAAATATGAGCTGTAAGTGGAGAGTCGCCATCTCTTCTTCTGATGTTAACTTCAATGTTGAGCCACATTTTACATGTTTCAGTTGGTTTTTAAGTGTAAAAATGCTGAATTACTTTGAAGATTTAGCATTGCATTTGTTGTAACTGTTAGCTGTGCCTCATCGACTTGTTAAGTTTTGTGCTGTTTCTGTTCTGAATTTGACAAATGATTAAAAAAGTTCAAAAGATTCAGTATTTCGTTTCGTTAGAAAAAGCAGAAGGAGGCGTTCAGCTCACATACTCACATTTCTGAGCCGGCTGTCATAATTTAAACAAAAAGCGTACATTATAAATCACTTTTACCGACCTCAGTGGCCCATTGGCTGATTTCTTGAAGGACATTGGGCTAATCTAATTAAATCCCTTAGCCCTCTTTGGCCCGCCCCCTCCCTTTCACCAAAGTTTGAAATTTTGGCATTTGAGCTAACGGAGTTGGAGACAACCAGTCTTTGGAAATGGATAAACCACAAAAGCAACAAGCAGGGCGCAGAAACAATTAGAGAAAAAAGGCTGAAAGTCAACAAGTGGAGGCATTGAAATGTGTCAAAATCACCAAGTTTCCCACAAGTTCAACTCTGTCAGCATGTGTGTGTGAGAAGGTAGCCAGAAAGACCGTGAAGAAGTAATGATGGTCAGTTTACAATGAAAATGTTGTGGGATAATTTCAAAATGATAAAAATCTGATTAGAGACACAACTTCATGAATATTATCTGAAAAAACTGTCAGTCAGATGTGTGGAAATGATCAAATATTACAGGACTTGTTTTTTTTCTTATAGGTTAGACTTAAAACATGCATAATAGTGTGTGTGTTTTTGTCCAGTTTGCAGGTGTTACATATTACATTTATTATTATGTTATATTAGTGAAATATTGCTAGTACAAAAGTAAGTACAAAATAAGTGATTATCTTTCCGTTAAAAATGATTTAAACTTTACCTTAACTGATCCCTGCTGCCTTTGTCTTTCTGTGTTTTCATACTTTAAGGTGCCACTTTGACGAGCAGCTCTTTATGTGACGTGAATATATAATCTTATTCTGCATTTGTATAACCATTATATCATAGAACACTAAAAAGACGTTGCTAGCAGCATTTCTTTTTACATTCGCTTTCACTTCAACATGGGACGTTGTGATCGTCTCTCAAAGATGAAAGTCTCTTTGAATAATGAAAGAACGTATATGTTTTGGCATGGTTACTTTCTTCATTATAGGCTGCTGCACTTTATTTTAACTTTTAAAACAATACAATGTGCACATAAATGTTGTGTGCTTTTATTGTTGTAGAAATAATCATGGTCTCAGTGGCTAAAAATGCCAGGGCCCTTTTCTGGTCCCAGTCCAGCCCTGGCACACACACACACACACACACACACACACACACACACACACACACACACACACACACACACACACACCCACAAGTGTGTTTTGTTATCCTTACCGTCCATTGACTTCCATTGATTTTAGTAACTAGATTTATACCTAACCCAAACCCTTTTCCTAACCTTAACCATTACTGATCTATAACTAACCCTAAGACTAACTAAAACTCTATTCACACCATACCTATAAACCTAACCCCTAACCCTAAAAAGGGGAGACCCCCTCATGGGAACCAGGCTTCGGTCCCCACAAGAACCCTCGGACCCCAAAAAGATAGTAAAAGTCAGGAAACTGGTCCTCAGGAGGTCAGAAATACACACCCACACACACACACACACACACACACACACACACACACACACACACACCCACAAGTGTGTTTTGTTATCCTTATGGGGACCGTCCATTGACTTCCATTGATTTTAGTAACTAGATTTATACCTAACCCAAACCCTTTTCCTAACCTTAACCATTACTGATCTATAACTAACCCTAAGACTAACTAAAACTCTATTCACACCATACCTATAAACCTAACCCCTAACCCTAAAAAGGGGAGACCCCCTCATGGGAACCAGGCTTCGGTCCCCACAAGAACCCTCGGACCCCAAAAAGATAGTAAAAGTCAGGAAACTGGTCCTCAGGAGGTCAGAAATACAAACCCACACACACACACACACACACTCACACGCACACACACACACACACACATTTCTGCCCTTTGACGTTACAACACACTGAGTTGTGCAACCTGATACACATACACACCAAAAAAACTCAGGATGTTTTCCAGATATATAATTTCAATAGCTTACTAATTGATTAACTGGTTGAAATACTGTATTATGTAATAATGTTAAGAGATGATAAGGAACAATAGTTTAATCAATAATAAGTAAAAAAAAAAATAGGTGAAAGATGATTGAAGATGTTTTTTGATTACAGCGATAAAAATCAGATGAGTAATGATCATGAAAATGAATGTGTGATGATTCTATGTTTCCTAAGGTTGAGAATAAGGAACCACATACCAGACAAAACCAGTTTTTGACCAGGGCTTACTGAAACAAGTGGTTGATAAAAAAAAAATATTTTAGGCACGAATAAACTGTAATTCTTAAGTTTAATCATCAGAACTCGTGTTTTCTTTACTTCTCTTTCTAGAACCAGTCAGTGGCGAGATGACATGTGACCACAGTACCAGTTGTGCAGTCGGATATTATTGTTATTAAAAAAAAAAAAAACAGAAAAGGTGTAACAAACACTTAAACGTTTTTATAGCAAATTTTAGAGACATTTTAAACTCTTAAAGTTTATAAATGGTTAGTTAATATTGAAAGACGAATATAACAGCCAGCCAATGAGGGACGACAACGCCCAGCCGAAAGAGAGACTTTTGGAATTGTGTCAGCAGGTTTTGCTATGACAACTTAAATTATGATTGTAAATTGGTGACCAAAAACTCTGTGTGTATTTTTTTTATTTAAAATAGTTTACCACACTGCAGCACCTAAAACACAGGGAAGCGTTTCTAGTCTTTTATTTTGAAGGAGTCAGAACACAGAAGACTGCACTTACTGGAACGATTAACCAAAACACAGTTTAGGCAAGAACTTACTGGAAAATTTTGATACAAGAGGTAACAGAATGAGTAATGTCTTTAAATAAAATGCAATTCCATCGTTTAAACGCCAGAAAGCAGTATTAACCTGAAATGAACTTGATTCAATACCAAATATGGAGTAGAAGTGAAAAGAAAGTGAGGATTTCTGACACTCCTCTTCCTAGAGTCAGACTGTGGCAAGGTCACATGCGGCCACTCTATCTGTTGTGCAGCTGGATTTAATTCTCATATAAAACGGAAACTAAAAGACAGGCAGTAACAAACACTGGGAAGTTTTCACAACAACTTTTAGAGACATTTGAACACGTCTCCTGCAGTCATGGCATCTAATGACTACGCCAAGTAAGTATTTTTTTCAACATCTTTTCATATTAATTTCACTTCTGATTATGTAATAATACGTTTAATAATCATCTTAGACAACCGGTTCAAGTGAAAAATCCCTATTTGGACTCTATGGAGGAAGATATTCTGTATCACTTCAACTTGAGCACAAAGACTCACAACCTCCTTGAGATGTTTGGAGATACAAAGGTTTAAAAAAAAACACTAAAAATAAGGATGTTCTCAGGGCTAAAAAACAGAATTATCCTGCAGTTTTTTTCTTTGTGCATTTTTCATAGTTTGTTTGTGTTGGAGGAAGTTCAGATCGAATGAAGGCTTTTGCCCAGTTCATGCATCAGGAGCTGAAACTACCTGGAAACCCAGAAGACATCAGAAACATCTGTGAGGGAACTGATCGTTTCTGCATGTACAAAGTGGGACCAGTGCTTTCGATAAGTGTATGAAAAAACATAAACCATCCTGACTGAAAACTGATTGGATAAATAAGTATATTACAGATGTTGTGTAATAATTTCCATCTGCTGTTTCTGTTACAGCATGGCATGGGCGTCCCGTCCATCTCCATCATGCTGCACGAGCTCATCAAGCTGCTACATCACACTCAGTGTCGTGGCGTGTTGCTGTTTCGTCTTGGAACGTCCGGTGGTCTCGGTAAGGACACAGAGACAGAAAGCTTTGCTCATGTTTGTTTCAATGATTCATCTGATAGAATACACTCATGTCTGGTTTCGTCTCCAGGTCTGGCTCCAGGGACGGTGGTGATCACCAGTAAGGGAGTGGACTATTTATTCCGCCCCCAGCTTGAACAAGCTGTTCTGGATAAAATTATCACCAGGAGCACAGAGCTGGATGAGGACTTGGCCAATGAGCTTTTACAATGTTCCTCTGAGTTTCAAAACTTCACAACTGTTACCGGAAACACCATGTGCACAGATGACTTCTATGAAGGTACAAGACTCGTTATTACAGATGTGTTGGGGATTTTTTTTTTTTACATTCTGAATTTTTGCACTGACTAATCCTCTTGTGTCTCTGTAGGACAAGGCAGACAAGACGGAGCTTTGTGCAACTTCTCTCAGGAGGAGAAAATGAGTTATCTGAAGAAAGCTTATGAAGCTGGAGTGAGAAATATTGAAATGGAGTCTTCAGCCGTTGCTGCCATGTGTCAACTCACAGGCGTCAAAGGTGTCCTTCGTGTTCTAAATTGTCCATGTTTGTCAGTGAAATGGCTGGAAATGTTTAAATGTTCTTTTCTATGATTATTTAACCAAAAATCCAATGAAGACATTTAACAGTAATCTTGTTTTCTCCCCACTAGCGGCCGTGGTCTGTGTTACGATAGTGAACCGCTTTGATGGAGACCAGATCAGCTCGTCTCATGATGATCTGATTGACTTCCAGCAGAGACCCCAAGTCCTGGTGTCTCACTTTATCAAGAAACGCTTGGGACTTATTGCCTGAACTTATTGCACATGATTTTGTCTTACACTGTACAAGCCTGCAGTTTAAAGATCATTATCTCTTTATCTAAAACTATAAACATGACATGATATATATGGAAAATGTTTACAAAAATCAAGAATTCAACACAGTATTTGAAGGACTGAAATAGAAATCTGAACTCATAAAGTGATTTTTGTGGCAGAAATCACAGATCTGTATTTCAGAATGTTTTTATTATCTATATTTCTTTGTCATTTCGCTTTTATTTGAAAAAAAAAAAGTATTTTTTCCAGTCAATTTCAGAATCAAGTTGATTGTAGCTCAAAACAAACATGTATTAGTGATCTACATACATATGTAAGCAGTTAATTAATACATACTGATTGTATGTTCTTGATTTTGATTTTTGTTGTATGCACTATACAGCATGACCATATGATCTCAATTAAAAAGGATGTGTAATAAAAGTCATTCTAAGTGTTTCACTGGACTTACAGCTTCTGTTGTGGGAAAACAGCAACATACAAAAACACCCAAACAAAATTATGGTTAAAATTTTAGTGTGGATTTTGTGTCTCATCGAGGGGGTTCGGAGGGTTCTAGATCAGACAGGACCTTCAGAGCGTAGTGACCCTGGTGCATTCCCGCCTTCCACAGAGCCTGTTCAACTCGCACTCTCGGATCAGACACAATCTGAAAAGCAGATATTCAAACACAGAGTAAAGAAATCACACACTTATAAAAAAACTCTCAAGTTACTCTTGTTAGTTGAATATAAAACACTCATTTTTATTCATGATTTAGAAATAGAAGAGTTGCGCCTGTTTAAACCCACTTCAGTTTGCTTACAGGTCAGGCAGAGGTGTTGATGATGCGGTAGACACCCTGCTGAATTTGGTTTTAACCCACCTTGAGGGAGTCAGGTCCTTCACTCATCTTTTATTTACAGATTTTTCTTCTGCTTTTAACTGTATGCAGCTGCAGATTTTAGCAGAAAGATTAAGGGACTCTCACAGCATCGATCCTGGTCTTGTAGCCTGGCTGACTGACTTTTTGACAGAACAATCACAACGTGTGAGAGTTAATGATGTTTTCTGTCAGACATTCTCATCTCTTCCACTGGATCTCCTCAGGGCTGCGTCCATTCACCACTTTTATTTGTTTTACACACGAATGAGTGTCGCAGCCAACGTGTAGGTTGTAATGTTAAATTCACAGATGACTCAGTTAAGGGTTAAAGTCCACAAGCATAAGTGGTCTGAGCCTAGATGCACCAAATCATGGGAGGTAATTGAACGCACCTCACATTCTGTACAGGTAAAAGGTGAAACAGGAGGAAACTGGCACCACTTCACAGACTCTGCACTCGCCTCAGGCCCTTCCAGAACCACACAGGAAGTTAGAACTGATTTAATCATGCTGGAACTAAAACAAACAGAAGAAAGTGGGTTATTTGTAAATAGATAATACAGTACATCTGATTTTTGACATACTGCTTTTCCTGTTTTGTTTTTTTATATTATGCTTTTGTTGTTTATTTTGCTCACAATAACTGATCTGTTGAATTAAAAGGTACACCGACAATGTGTCATTTTGTTGTTGCTGTTTGCTGTCGTTGTTTGTCTTCTACGGTGTCCCTCATCTTCCTCTTCTGAACCTGAACTGAAGGTGCCATAGAACTCAACAGCAGTGTTCAACATTGATTTATGGGACAGGATTCTCATTTACCCCCATTATTATAGTGACAGTGTGTATGTGGTCCAGTAGTCGTATCCTATTGCTTATTATTGGATTGGATTTTTTGGAGTACAGGTTTTTACACAGCTGCACCAGGTACTGACTTGGACCTGAGTTCTTCAGGGCTTGACCACCTTGAGTCAAGAACTGATGGAGACTACAGTCCAATCCCTCTGGTGTATTGCTGTGATGGCCTCCCCTTCTTGTCTGGATGTTTCATGTGTTTAGTCCTTTATTGCTTGTGTAGTTTGATACTATATTTTAACGTTTTTTAATGTTGTTGGGTTTTTTTTTGTTTGTTTGTTTTGTGACTAATATGTATGTTTTCTGTTTCTGTATTGCTCATGTTTGAGATTTCTCTCTGGACCACTGAGCCTGGTCTACACCAGATCCTATGGTACTGTGTTCATTGAAGGATTCAGCTTTTGAAGGTTTTGAACAGTGTCACTCATCCGTCATGGTGAATTCATAGATTTGGGGGGATTTAGGTAATTTAAACACATTACTGTCACTTGTTTCTGTTTCTTTTTTCTTCATGACAATCATCATTGTATTATAACCTGAAACCTTGTCTCAAACGCACAATCATAAATACCTACGTTATAAACTTTACAACTTTGTATTGCGGTGAAATCTGATTATGCAGATGTTTTGTGCCTCTTATGTACACGCCTTCTTGGGAGGGCGCCCCAAGTTTACAATGGAGGAGTTAGTACTGAAAGAAAAATATATCAGCCAGCCAATGAGGGAGGACAACGCCCAGCTGAAAGAGAGACTTTTGGAATTGTGTCAGCAAGTTTTGCTATGCAATAGACAGATAACAACTTAAGATTGACTCTGAGTTGCTGACTAGAAACTCTCTAAGCTGTGTGTATTTGTTTGATTATATCTCCTAAAATATACAGTATGTCTTTTATTTTGAAGGAGTCAGAACTCAGAACACTGCACTTACTGGAACAATTAATCAAAACACAGTTTAGGCAAGAACTTACTGGAAATTTTTTTTATACAAGCAGTAACGGAAGAAGCAAAGCTGTAAATAAAATGTAATTCCACAGTTCAAACAGCAGGACGCAGTCTCAACCTGACATGAACTTGATTCAATACCAAATACGGAATGCAAGTGAAACGAAAGTGAGGATTTCTGACACTCCTCTTCCTAGAGTCAGACTGTGGCAAGGTCACATGCGGCCACTCTATCGGTTGTGCAGCTGGATTTAATTCTCATATAAAACGGAAACTAAAAGACAGGCAGTAACAAACACTGGGAAGTTTTCACAACAACTTTTAGAGATATTTGAACACGTCTCCTGCAGTCATGGCATCTAATGACTACGCCAAGTAAGTATTTTTTTTTCAATGCCTGTTCATATTAATTTCACTTCTGATTATGTAATAATACGTTTAATAATCATCTTAGACAACCGGTTCAAGTGAAAAATCCCTATTTGGACTCTATGGAGGAAGATATTCTGTATCACTTCAACTTGAGCACAAAGACTCACAACCTCCTTGAGATGTTTGGAGATACAAAGGTTTAAAAAAAAACACTAAAAATAAGGATGTTCTCAGGGCTAAAAAACAGAATTATCCTGCAGTTTTTTTCTTTGTGCATTTTTCGTAGTTTGTTTGTGTTGGAGGAAGTTCAGATCGAATGAAGGCTTTTGCCCAGTTCATGCATCAGGAGCTGAAACTACCTGGAAACCCAGAAGACATCAGAAACATCTGTGAGGGAACTGATCGTTTCTGCATGTACAAAGTGGGACCAGTGCTTTCGATAAGTGTATGAAAAAACATAAACCATCCTGACTGAAAACTGATTGGATAAATAATTACAAAATTGGATAAAATTGTTGGTACCTTTCGGTCAATGAAAGAAAAACTCTCAATAGTCACAAAAATAACTTTAATCTGACAAAAGTAATAATACATAAAAACTCTGTAAGTGTTAACCACTGAAAGTCAATCATTGCTTTTCAACCATGCTGCAACAGAATTATTTTTAAAAAAATGAACTCATGGAAAAGGCCTGGACAAAAGAAATGGTACCCCTAACTTAATATTTTGTTCCACAACCTTTTGAGGCCATCACGGCAATCAAAAATTCCCGTAACTGTCAATGAGACTTCTTGTCAGGAGTCTGGAGCGGGTCTGTGTTTTTGGCTTTGTTTATTTTATATTACTGTCTGGTTTCTCCCAAGCTCTCCTCCCCTCCCTCCTTGTATTTTGTTCCTACTGCTGTGTTCACTATAGCTCGTCAGGTGGCGGGCATCATGACTGATTACTCTGGACTGCCAGCAGGTATACAGTTGTGGGTCATCAACCTCATTACCTGGACTGCTCAAAAGGAAGGGCTCGGCAACAACTCAACGCCAGACCGTTGTTTTAACTTGGGTGACTGTGCCATCATAGAGTTAAGAATCATAGTGTTGTTTATAGAGTGTAGTGTATTTCGTAACCTGTTCTTGTTTTTCCTTCACTTTGAAGGTTGTTGTATTTTTGCACCTCACGAATCTTCACGTCACCGGATCTCACTTTGGATTATTTTGGATCTGTGCCTGCTGGAACCTTTTGCCACCTACAACCATCGCTTCAGTTCTCGCACAAGCCCTGCCCGCTCATTGATTTACTCGCCCTCCACCGGACCTTCTAACATCATCGCTCCTCGGTTCTGCTCGCGCCGGCTCCGCTCCCCCCTCTGTTCTACTCGGGATTCTGGATCACATCATTGCTGTCACTGTCTGTATTCCCCATTCCCCTGTAAATAAACCTTTTTTCTTAAAGAGGCCCTTCCATCTTACCTTCATAGTGGGTGTGAAAACAGGTCAACAACTTCTCTTTCAGTTTTTAGCTCTCAAACTACGCAGGTGGCGATAAAACCCGAGTTCTCCCGAGTTCAAACAGCCAGTACTTGTTTCATCACAACTCATTTGTTCGTTAGTATTCGGCAGCTCCCGCAGTTGAAACCACGCCTAGCATGCAGCTAGCTAAAAGCTGTAGCATAAGATGTAGCAAACAGGAAGAGACGACGTCTGACGTTGCCATGTGCAGCAGGGCAGGAAACAGTATGCTGTGCTCTCATAGGCTAGTTTGTTAGCCAATCTGAGTCCAGCAAATCTGAATAATGAATATGAACGAGCTGCTTCACAGAACGAGCCAGAACCAGCTGAATTTTGATGCAGACAGATTGAAAGGTCTGTTAATAAGTGTTTCCTAACGCTCTTAAAACGCAGTGTGGTTTGGGTTTTCAGCATTTGAGACTGGCCATTGTAAATTATGACACTCCTGCACTCCTGAGCAAACTGCTCCAGTTGTTTCAGGTTTGAAGGGTGCCTTTTCCAGAAGGCATGTCTCAGTTCCATCCAAAGATGCTCAATAGGATTGAGGTCAGGGCTCATAGAAGGCCACTTTAGAGTAGTCCAGTGTTTTTCTCTTAGCCATTCTTGGGTGTTTTTAGTGGTGTGTTTTGGGTAATTGTCCTGTTGTAAGACCTATGACCTGCAACTGAGACCAAGCTTTCTGACATTGGCCAGACTATTTATCTTTAGAATCCCTTGATAGTCTTGAGATTTCATTGTACTGAGCACAGATTCAAGATACTCTGTGCCAGATGCAACAAAGCAGTCCCAGACCATAACAGAGCCTCCTCCATGTTTCACAGTAGAGACAGTGTGCTTTTCTTGAACATAGAGCTGATGTGCCTTGGCAAAAAGTTCCATTTTTGTCTCATCTGTCCAGAGGACATTCTCCCAGAAGCTTTGTGGCTTGTCAACATGCAGTTTGGCATATACCAGTCTGGGTTTTTTTATGATTTGTATTCAACAATGGTGTCCTCCTTGGTCGTCTCCCATGTAGTCCACACTGGCTCAAACAACAACGGATGGTGCAATCTGACACTGATGTTCCTGGAAACATGAAGTTCACCTTGGATCGCTCTTTTGTTACATTTCGGATTATCCGTCTCTTTGATTTGTCATCAATTTTCCTCCTGCGTCCACACCCAGGGATGTTGGCTACAGTCCCATGGATCTTAAATTTCAGAATAAAATGTGCAACTGTAGTCATCATCTAGCTGCTTGGAGATGGTCTTATAGCCTTTAGCCATGTTTGTCTATAATTTTCTTTCTTATCTCTAACTTTCTAACTTCCTGTGGTCCATGTTGATTGTGATACACACCATGTCACGAAACAACACAATGACTACCTGGAGCCCTATATATAGGCCCACTGACTCATTACAAGATTGCAGACACCTGTGATGCTAATTAGTAGACACATTCTGAATTGAAGCGTCCCTTTGGTCACATGTTGTTAGTCTTTTCTAGGGGTACCATCACTTTTGTCCAGGCCTGTTCCATGAGTTTATTTTTTTGAATAATTCCGTTGAAAAAAAATCAATGTCTGACTTTCATTGATTAATATTCATAGAATGTTTATTTATTATTACTTTTATCAGATTACAGTTATGTCTATGACCACTGTGAGTTTTTCTTTCATTGACAGAAGGGTACCAACAATTTTGTCCACGTTTGTCTGTTACAGCATGGCATGGGCGTCCCGTCCATCTCCATCATGCTGCACGAGCTCATCAAGCTGCTACATCACACTCAGTGTCGTGGCGTGTTGCTGTTTCGTCTTGGAACGTCCGGTGGTCTCGGTAAGGACACAGAGACAGAAAGCTTTGCTCATGTTTGTTTCAATGATTCATCTGATAGAATACACTCATGTCTGGTTTCGTCTCCAGGTCTGGCTCCAGGGACGGTGGTGATCACCAGTAAGGGAGTGGACTATTTATTCCGCCCCCAGCTTGAACAAGCTGTTCTGGATAAAATTATCACCAGGAGCACAGAGCTGGATGAGGACTTGGCCAATGAGCTTTTACAATGTTCGTCTGAGTTTCAAAACTTCACAACTGTTACCGGAAACACCATGTGCACAGATGACTTCTATGAAGGTACAAGACTCGTTATTACAGATGTGTTGGGGATTTTTTTTTTTTACATTCTGAATTTTTGCACTGACTAATCCTCTTGTGTCTCTGTAGGACAAGGCAGACAAGACGGAGCTTTGTGCAACTTCTCTCAGGAGGAGAAAATGAGTTATCTGAAGAAAGCTTATGAAGCTGGAGTGAGGAATATTGAAATGGAGGCTTCAGCCGTTGCTGCCATGTGTCAACTCACAGGTGTCAAAGGTGTCCTTCATGTTCTAAATTGTTCATGTTTGTCAGTAAAATAGCTGGAAATGTTTAAAATGTTCTTTTCTATGATTATTTAACCAAAAATCCAATGAAGAAATTTAACAGTAATCTTGTTTTCTCCCCACTAGCGGCCGTGGTCTGTGTTACGATAGTGAACCGCTTTGACGGAGACCAGATCAGCTCGTCTCATGATGATCTGATTGACTTCCAGCAGAGACCCCAAGTCCTGGTGTCTCACTTTATCAAGAAACGCTTGGGACTTATTGCCTGAACTTATTGCACATGATTTTGTCTGACTTGCATAATGTATGTTATGCAATATATCCTAATTATAACATTTCGAGTTGGTATATATGTGAACAAAGACAAATCTTGAACATTTATGCTTGTTTTCATGTTTATGTCAAGCCTGCACTTTACAGATAATTATCTATTTATCTAAAACTATAAACATGACATGATATATATGGAAAATGTTTACAAAAATCAAGAATTCAACACAGTATTTGAAGGACTGAAATAGAAATCTGAACTCATAAAGTGATTTTTGTGACAGAAATCACAGATCTCTATTTCAGAATGTTTTTATTATCTATATTTCTTTGTCATTTCACTTTTATTTGAAAAAAAACAGTATTTTTCCAATGAATTTCAGAATGAAGTTGATTTTTAATTTTTGTTGTATGAACATTGTCACTATACAGCATGACCATATGATCTCAATTAAAAAGGATGTGCAATGAAAGTAATTCTACTGGACTTACAGCTTCTGTTGTGGGAAAACAGCAACATACAAAAAGACCTAAACAAAATTGTGGTTAAAATTTTAGTGTGGATTTTGTGTCTCGTCGAGGGGGTTTGGAGGGTTTTATAGCAGACAGGACCTTCAGAGCGTAGTGACCCTGGTGCATTCCCGCCTTCCACAGAGCCTGCTCAACTCGCACTCTCGGATCAGACACAATCTGAAAAGCAGATATTCAAACACCGAAAGTAAAGAAATCACATACTTATAAAAAACTCTCAATTTACTCTTGTTAGTTGAATATAAAACACAGTTATTCATTTTTATTCATGATTTAGAAATAGAAGAGTTGTAGAAAAAGCCTGAACCGTTCAGTGTTTGACTTGATGGCCTTGAGAATTTGAACATCTGCTGCAAATGAGGACAAATGTTATTTAAACAGAAACCTGCTTTGTTTATTTTCCCCCCACTGCATGAGTCAGTCTGACTTCAAGTAAAATGAAACCTAAGGGACTGAACAGAGTTTTAGAAAAAATCAGAATTCAGGGAAAGAGATTCTGTCAACTTTCAAACTCTACAGGTGTAAATAAGAGGACGTAGATGTTTTATTGCTTTACCTGTGTGTCTGTGTACGTGTTAATACTGTAAAGAGGCTTCTGGAGTTCAAACTCTTTCTCACTCAAGAGGCGACTCCTCCAAGCCTCCGTATCTCCCATCATCCTCTCTGGGTCGGCCTCTGCCATCACCTCAACCTAAAAGAATTGATAAAAGTGGAAAATGTTGTTGGTCACAACCGTCTTCCTAAACGCAGCCAGTAGGTGGCGCTGACGTCCCTCCTCAGGTGAAGAGGAGTTGGCTTCATCCCCATGTGAGTGATTTCATCTGACAGAACGAAGCTGAGAGGCTCAAAGTGTTAAGATCAGCTAATGATTCACCTGCTTCCTGAGAGCTTCCAGACGATTCTGTCTCTCCTGTTCGTCTCTCTGCCGCTCCAGCTCCTGCTCTTCTCTCTCCTTCCTTCGCTGCTGCAACAATTCAGCCCGGAACTGGACTCTAAAGAGAGCAGACATAGTCTGAGAATAAAACACCTGCACAACACTTCTGTTCCTTACGCCCTGGCCACAGCTAGCACATTATTAACAAGGAATTCAAGCCTCTAAGGACAAATAATAAGTAGGAGACTGTTGTTTATGAATGCATAAAAAGATCATTTTATTAAATATTGTATGAATGGAAAAGGATTTAAATAAGTAACTTTTTTCATACAATTTTTCACTAAAACATACAAATAGATGTTGAACTACAGTAACACTGATTTTAGAGTGTCTGTGTTTTGATGGTCAAGGTCTGATGTTTGGCAAATATCTGGCTTATAATCTCTGTTCCAGTTCAGCCCAGGCTGGAAAAGGAAATGAGACATTCCCAAAATATTTTGGTGTGTTTGAAGCATTTGGGTTGCTTGTCACTGGAGATAAAGAGTCAAGATCATATTATTCATACATATTATCTGAGCATGTCTCATGAGGAGAAACAGAAGGAGAGGTTAAATAACATTTAGGAAGGTGACTGTAAAAGATGTAAACAGACAAGTCCAGTGACTTGACGTTCACCTCTGCTTGTCTCGTTCTGCCTGTTCCTCCATGATGCTCCTCAGAGCGGCGAGTCTCTCCTGATCCCTGCGCTCCAGCACCTCCCTCCTCTTCTTCTGCTTCAAATAAAACTCTCTCACCTGCGGGAAAAACAACAAAAAAGTGAACAGGAGCAGCCAATTAATTTGAGTCTCACAAAACTCTTGAGGATCATCATCATGTCCTATTGACTGAGACAGCAGGAATCAAATATGTGTAAATAAAAAGAATGAGATGATTTTTCAATGTCTGTCTGATTGTTGTTTTAAATTCTCTAAAATCCAATGAAGCTGAAATGTTTCTCATTAATCAGAGATTGTCTCAGGTTGCCCGTTCTCCCCGAGCAGACCCTCGAGGAGAGAGTTAATTAAACAGCCTGAAACACACACACACACACACGCACACACACACACACACAGGTTGGGATGTTATTGCCCTTCCACGATCAATATTATAAAATGAATGATCAAAATCCCCAAGTAACAGAAACACCACAAGCTTTGAATCTGTTAACACTTGAGCTTTTTCCTGTTAATCATTGTTTATACATCAATAATAATTTATTACTGACTCAGTTTTTTGGTTGTTTTTTTATTTTTATGCTGATGCTAATGTCAAGGCTACAGGATTTAAATGAATTTGGAAGAAAAAGAAAAAATCTGACAGAATAACTGATGAATCTCTTCTTATCTAATCTATATATATCATCAATATGCATAACATTCACTGGGCTGTAGATTCAACTATTGTTTTATAAATTAATATCTGATATTTGATCACACACCACTTTAATCCTACAGTTATCAGAAAGATGCATTTGTCTTGGATAATGTACTAATAAAACAAAATCTTTACTTTGTCTTTCTGCTGCGATCTTACGGCAGCCTCCTTCTCCTGCTCCTTCATCACCCTCTCCTCCTCTTCCTCTTGTCTTCTCTTTGCTATAGCTGCCTCCAGCTTCTCCACCTCCTCCTGCTGGACCCGCCACTGCTGCAGCTACATGCACATCAGGGAGAAACAAAAAGACAGAGAACCAAGCAGATGACAAAGTTCTGAGGAGGGTGTGAACGAAAGTCTTTTTCACACTTGACGTTAAATCACTTTAAGGTTGTAAATTATAGAGAAGCACCGTGTTCATGAAAGTAACATCAGATTGTTACAGTGGAGAGAAGAACTACATTCAAAAACCCAAATCTCTGCAGGATGTTCTTGTTTAAGAGCAAGCGGCTAGCGTTAGCAGCACGGCTGCTCAAAGAGTTTGAAACTCCCATGAGTCTTTGCGTCAAAGATAAGAGATTGTCTATGATCTGTTTATTGATTTCTAACATGTGGCAACCATTAGTGCAGAATATGTTATTGAGTTTCAATGTCACTACTGCTTAAAAAGTTTATTAATCAGCTGTCGTCATGATGAAACACCCTCAGATCGTCTGTCAGTCCTAATTAGAAAAGGAAAACTAAAAGTTAAAGACTATTTCACTGTACACCAACATCTGCACATAACTTGGCTGAGATCCATATTTTTTTTTTTTGGTAAGTAAGTCTAACATTCATGCATTATAAGGGATTATGTTTCTCTGAAGAGTCTAAACTTTGTCCATACGGACTCTTCCTAGTCTCTTATCCTGGTCTATAAACATCATAATGAGCTAATCCTTCCAAAACATGTTCCGATTGCTCAGAAAGACTTGACTACCATGAGCTGGTCAAGTTTTCAGTCTGACACACACATTAACAGACTCATGGTGCAACATGTTTTAAAGAGTGAGTGACAAGCTCATTCTGCTGCAGCCTCTGTTTGGTATGCTGGTATTAAAATATTACATTCCAAAAGGGCAAACAGATTTACAGATCTCTCAGAGAGGGGAGCTTAGAAATCCCCCAAGGAACAAAGGGCAAATTAATGCTCACACACATATTAGCAGCAGCTGTTATCGTCAAGTCAATCTTACTTGATGCCTGCATGGGATAAAAAGAGCAACTGTGTGTTTAACAGGGGACTTCAAACGAATCAGCCTTTAATCCACTTCTAGAAAATCAGAGATGAAACATGATTCCTTCTCAAAAATCACAATGTTTGCTTACATTTTCCTGAAATCGATGTAAAAAGTTTCAGGTGGAGTAGTAAAAAAAAATGTTGAGGACAAGATTTATTCTGAAATAATGTCCCGTTGTATTATACTTAACTGTGTCTATAATTAAAGCTGATTCTAGTAGCGCTTTGTGTAGAGCAATCTGGGGACGGTGAAAGGACGTGGTATTGATTTCAGTGTCCGCTGGAGCACATCCAAGCAAAACATTAAATCTGCAAAACCAATTATTCACCTTTAAATTTCGGCTTCGACAGGAAGCCAATAAAAATGAAGTGGGCATTTTTAATGGCTTTAGAGTAAATTGAACATTTATCTGAAAGAGACGCATAAGCATTTGGAGACCAGAGAAACTCTCAGCTGCAGCTGCAGCCTCCTCTTGTGGCGTCTTAAAAAGTCACAATAACTTCACAAAGAACATCAGATTATTTTTGATAAGCAGAGATATTAACCAAACTATGTGTCACTGAAAGTGTTGCAGCACAGCAAACTGCTAGTTTAAACCCCCTGTGAGCCACCAAATCAATGCAGATGTCTCTTCAATGCGTCTCTGTGAGATTATCTTAATAAATAAAGGCAAACAAATAAAGTGAGTCATGGGATTGTTCATCCGTTTATTGATTTTTGGCACGAGGCGGCTATTTACGCATATAATTATTGAAAAATGTGTTACGTAGAATCAATATTAGTGTTGCTTAGAATGTTGTTTTAACGCTGTTAATTAGTTGCCACTACAGCAATGAGTGATATTCTGCCAGTGTTCAATAACTGAAAGTTCTAATGTCATAAAAATAATCCTAATATTTGCATTTTTATTTGGGAGTTCTTAAAATTTTGACTGAGCTTGCAGAATAAAGATGCATGCAATAATGCAATAATTAATAAAAATGTAGAATTCATATTTCTGAAAATGTGAAAGTCGTCTTTTAGCTTGAAATTGCACCGAGTCAGTAGCTCAGCTGGATAGAAGAAGAAGTCTGAGGACGCTCAGATGAGTAGAGTTGTTGCATGTATTAAAAAAATGTGCTTCAAATATTAAAAACTACTGAAAATTTGAGATTTCATCTTCTCTACATTGGAAAATTCAATCGTACAGTGTTTCAAGAAATAATTTTCAGGAAAGTTCTTGCTTATTTGAACAAAACTGCAGTCACATACTGTATATATACATATTACAGTCAGAAGCCCCGCCCCATCCATATAAACAACTAGGATATGACTAATTAGTAAAAATACTATTTTTCCCCCAGGTGTTGATTTACAAAGTTCTCACCATGTTGCTGCACAATCAAATATTAACATTTTAAAATATGTTCAGTTGTAATTAAGCCTTATATGTTCTAACTCTGTTACAAGCTCGTCGTTTTGAGACATATAAGCACGACTGATAACTGTTATGTTTATTTGTTGTTTTTCCTCGTGTGATACACAACAGATATTCTGACATTCATTTGCAGTAAAATCAGAGAATAATCTGAAATGTATCAATAAAACCTTTGAGATGTGCACCGTCAAAAGACATTTGTGTGATTTATTGTTCAAGCAGAGATGAATTGGCATCTTAGGGAACACAAAGACAAAAAAAAAAAATGTCATTATGTACAGCTATTTGTCACTGAAATCTCATTTTCTAGGAATTCGAATAGAAATAAGACTCCATCCTTTTTCCTGGCAGCACAAGAAAAGACTAGAGAGATGTCAGAATAAGTAAAGAAAGATGGTGTTTTTATCTAAACCCTGCAGAAGGCTCAAAGTCTTTGCTGTAAAGTTGAATATTTTCTAACGGGGGGGGGGGGGTGTTTCTGCAACCATTCATTCTTTCTTGCTGCTGGTCATTTGATGAAAAAAACTTTAATAAATAATGATAAAAGTGAGACGATTTAGGTATGACTGCTGTAAGCTGAATCAGCAAATATTAGAACTTTACCACTAAGCACCATTAAAGATACATGAGATAATAAAAAACCCTTAAAGGAACTTTAAATAATGTCTATCATGAGATAATAAGAGTTAATCTTTTTTTCTAGTAATATGCCTGTAATTTCAGAGCTGGCACAAGCAAAAATGTCCTGAAGTCCATCACTTTTCAAAGAAAAAAAACGATGCACATACGAGCAATTAACTGCTCAGAGAGCTGTCAGAGGAGATGAGTGGCCCACGCTCTGTCTCAACTCTACAGACTTTCCCACCAGAGAAACTTGAAAGTCAGTGAGAGGATCTAGCGATGCATCCCGATTATTAAACGAAGAACACACAACATAATCTGGCAATATTTTAATCTTTATCAACGTTTACCTTCCAAAATTCTCCAAGGACCGGCAAGCAGTAAAAATGACGTCATGTAAAAACATCCCTCCTTTCGACGGTCGAGTCTCTCGTTCCTGCTGGCCCACTCATCCCCTTCCCACCTGAGTGTGCTGCAACAATCTGCCATCCCTCCAGGCTTCATTCATTCATGTGGAAAACAAAATCACACAATCAAAGACGCCCGGGGGCGAAATATAAGCGGGGGGTAAAATGAAAGCAAGGACGTAATAAAAGACTGGAACAACAAGAACAATACCAGCTAATTACAGCAGCCAGAAAAGCCCAGAACAAACGACTGATGAGCTGAAAAGAGGAGTCTGCTGTTGTGTGATAAAAAGGAATGAAATGAGCTCCGTCTCATGCATAAAATCACGACTCATTATGTCAACCATCCATTTCATTTTACCTTTGCCAATATATGATATCTACTGGTCATACACTGTCAGTTGGAGCTGGTTTGTGAGCAGTGATGTCACCTTTAAATCCACCAGATCAGATTTGAGTGTGTGTGACGGAGTGCTCAGAATTCAATTACCCCAGATTTTCCCTCTAACCGCACCGCTGCTTGTTTTTTGTCTGAATGAGACAGAAAAAGACAGATTTGACCCCTACAATAAGGTCAAAATCAGACGCGAGGCACCTGAAAATAATCTTTTGTCTAAACTGATAAAGAAAATCCAGGAGGTTATTTAAGGAATTTCATAAGAATATTTAAAGGGTTAAACTGGGTAAAAATAAAAGAAGAAAGATGAACTGGTCACACTGAAACGCTCATAAGTTGTTGAAAAATAGATTTATTGTTGACCTAAAGGAATAACGTACACAAACTATAATAACTTTACCACGTTTCCTTTAGTAAAGTTGATTGGTAACCTGGCTGCTCACGCCCAATGACTGCTGGAGCAGGTGCAGAAATATGATTATCTGTTTCCATCTGCTTCAGTTCTTCAGAAAATAAACTAAAAACTCCAGATTACAAGAGCTGCCATGTTGTATTACTAATTACGGCTAAATATATTTTTAAAATGTATATTTGATAGTGCGTGAGAGAATTTCAGAGAACCAGAATATTAGTGATGCAGGGTTGATTCTTCCTCCATGGTGAGTTTAAACCCCACTGTGTTGGAAAAGCATTTGTTTCCACCCTCTTCAGCCTTGAAGGCCAGCTGCAAAGCTATGCAGACACAGGTGCAGACACAGAGGCAGTATATAAGAGGAAAAGCAGAACAACTTTGGGGCAAAGTCTCATTCTTTTCTACAAGCATCAGTATGACCGCTCTCATTCATGCATGAATTCTAATAAACCTTTCCCCTATTCAGCTCAATTCCAGTCCTGGTAAATTATTTTCCACTACAAGTGCAGCAACAAGTCAATACCTGGAAAAACAAATATTCTTTCGTTTTTATTTTTATTTTCTCAGTATGTACCATTTGATTACAAGTCATGCAGAACTCGAACCTTATACTGCAGCCAGCCACTAGCGATCAGTTCAAGCATAATATGTGCATTAGTGTATTTATTAATACTCAGTCAAAGCAGAGGATTTTTATCACTCTTTGGCTTCTGAATTTAGTCATTTCCTGTTAGCATCACCTGCTTTAGTAAGTTTTGTGCTGCTTTTTTATTCTTTACTTTATCTGTCTTTAATTTTTGTTTTATATTATTAACTTTTGCTTTTCTGGATTATTCTGGTTAGTTTTGTTTTCTGGCTTTTACTCAAATTATCTCTGAGAGATTTATATTAGATCATTGCATCCTGTAGCAGATACACTTCCAGGTTCCTGTATTTATTTCCTGTTGTTTCTCACAAAGTGCCTAATTTAGCACCATTTCTATTTCATCTCAGGGTTTTTGAAGTGCTTAGTTACTTATTTTGTTAGTCTACTCTCAATTTCCTGTTTGGTCTTGTCTTTCTTTAACCACTGAATGAGACACGAGAAGCTCAGAACAGCCAGTGAAACCACAAAAACCGATGTAGAGAACAGAGAATCCATCTTGACTCACTGCTGTGTTGCTACAGCAGCAGAAAAAATGACAGGAATCAAACTGGCAGTCTCCACATACACCTAAATCTGTGCAAAAAAATTATATAAACAAACACAACATGTGGAAAACAAATGTGAAAAATAATGTTTTCCTATTTTTTTTGTCTTTATTGCTTCGGATATCCATAAAATCAAAATCTAAAACACGAGTTTTCAAATGTCCGGCATGTCTGCACCTTCAGAGTCTCCTGTGTTACTAGCAAATGCACCATCACTTTAACCCTTTCATGCACGGTGGTCACTGCAGTGGGTAGCTATTCGAAAGCTGTTTTATTGTAAAGCTATGGGCATTTTTGGGGTTACTTGCTTATAAGCCACCACATATTTTAAAAAAGTGAAGCTCAAACAAATTTGAAAATTGCATTTTCTTTATTCCTAAAGAGAAATAAAATCACTTCACTAAAGATGTCACAGTTGAAGCAAGGAAATGTTAGAAACGCTTGTCTTTTGTCCCAACACGAGTTCATTATGTCCCATT
>SSNP01000002.1:3089958-3157110 GCA_006937955.1 Pachypanchax playfairii | reverse complement strand
AAAAAAAAAAAAAAAAAAAAAGGAAAGAGGAGAAAAGTGTGTGGGGAAAAAAATGACTAATAAGCAGAGTCATGGAGGCTGAGTTTTGGGTGAGCAGTCAAGTGGGGTTATGGGAAAGAAATAAGCAGCAACGAGCAGCTCAAAGTGTCCAAGTCTGGCTAATTCTTTAATCTCAACTCCAGGGCCAACGGATAAATATACATTCATATCTTTAAATCATCTTTAACATATACCTGCTGTTTTACTTGGTCCCAGTCTGATGGAAGTTGACTGAGCTGTTGTTCTTTCCCCAGTCTGAAGCTCAGGTCATCTATGAGCTGATAAACAGGATCAACAGTGGCTTTTCTGAATTCTTCTCGTTCTCGCTGCAGCGACAGCTCTAAACCCACAACCCATATTATAATAAACAGCAGCAGAAGAGTGACTACTTTAACACACTTAGTGCATTTTACCATGTTCTTGCAGTGAAAAGATGGCGGTGTCTGTTATACTAATGGGTCTGATCTGCTTGAGAAAATCCTGGATTTCATTGTCAGCTTGCTCCCTGTTTCATGAGATAAAACAGTTAGTAAAAACAGTCAAATATTTACTTGGAATAAAACATCTGGGTACATCTTGTAAAGCTTTTTACTAGCTATAAGAGCTCTTAAATGATGAGTGCTTAACCCGAAAGTATTTTTTATTGTCTCAAACAAACCAAAAATCAGCAAGAAAGTTTTATGTTCCAGCCAGATAAAAAGATTTATTTCAGGATAACATGATGAACAGAAACCTTCCCCCCCAAAATTTACCTTTCCAAGAAAGGAAAGAAACATCTTTCTTTTTAGAATTTGCCTGTGTGTATATTAAAAAATCTGAACAAAGAATTGAAGGTCTTCTTATTTATATAAATGTGTTGATTTTTGAGTTAAAGAGGCCATTTCATACAAATTTCAGGACTTTGTGGTTATTTCTCAAGTATTAACCAGTAATATGAAACATTTTATGTCTAAAAAACGTCAGGAAACACTGATTAACAGACCTTTCAATCTGTCGGGTGGTTCCGGCTCCTTCCGTCAGGCTGCATCAGCTGCTTCAGCAGCAGCTTGTTCATATTCATTATTCAAATTTGTTAGACTCAGATTGGCTAACAAACTAGCCTATGAGAGCAAGTTATGCTGTTTCCTGCCCCGCTGTGCATAGCAACATCAGACGTTGTGTCTTCCTGTTTGCTACATCTTATGCTACAGCTTTTAGCCAGCAGCATGCTAGGCGTGGTTTCAACTGTGGGAGCTGCCAAATACTAACGAACAAAGGAGTTGTGACGAAACAGATACAGGCCATTTGAACTTGGGAAAACTCGGGTGTTATTGCCACCTGCGTAGTTTGAGAGATTAAAACTGAAAGAGAAGTTGTTGACCTGTTTTCACATCCACTATGAAGGTAAGAAGACCTGTGGTGCTAAAATATTCAACAGAAACCTCAGAAAAACTGTTTTTAATGGAAGGGCCTCTTTAAAAAAAACACAGAAAAAATATGTACTTTTGTGTATCTGCTCTGTATTTAACCTCCTGAGGTCCTTACTTTTCTCCTATACGAGAACATTTAAATCTTTCACAAAAATAGTCTTCTCTGTCCAACTTCGACCTGTCCTGATTCAAGGTCACGTTTTATATTTTATTTTAGTCCTTCATCTTTTTACAAAACTTTTGTTTTTTTAATAATTTCGGCCTTTCAAAAGTGAGAACTATTGTTTTTACATGTGTGGGTGCACACACTTGTCTGAGTGCAAAATATCTTAAGAAACAGCAGACAAATTTTAATGAAACTCTCAAAACGTAATCACTGAATGTACATCTACAACTAATTAACTTTTACAGTGCTGAAAGCTAAAAAACACAGCTAATTAGTAAACTCAAAAATATCCATAGACCAGTATGTTTTACAGATTTTGAGGTTAAATTTGGTGTGATTGTAGCTGAGAGTCATCCTCAATACATACTGCAAGGGATGAACGTTAAAACATTACCATCGACCCTGTTTGTCTGTTAGCAAACTATCTCATGGACCACTGGGCAGATTTAAATGAAAATAATAACTGAATGTACACCTACAACTAATTAACTATGAGAATAAATCCAATTAAAGATGGCTAACACATCTAACTGACAGATGCAAAAACAAAAATGTTCATACCTCAGTAAATTTTACAGATAATGAGCTACAACATTCAAGTGATAATAGCTGAATAGTCATTCATGACACCTAAGTGACAGATTGCAAAATATCTTGCAATGTTGCCCTTGATCATGCACAATATAACCTCATGCAAAAAGTTTGACCTAAAGGTCTGAAGCTAAACATAAACTTAGTTTATAAAACTCTGGTGTAAAAGGCAGAAGGTGATGATAATTCCTTCATACCGCTCGGTTGATCATGTATGTAATTGATGATTAATGTATCCATCTAAATCTCTATTAAATCGAGCAAGAAAAAGTGTCAAGTTGGGGGTGCCTTTAGCTTAGGGGGAGAGCAAATGACTGCCAACCTGAGGGCTGTTGGTTCAAATCTAATTTTCCTCACAACATGTCCTGGAGAACATACAGTAAATGTTTCATGTTAATAAATGAAACAACTCAGATAACTGAGATAAACATAGTTACTTTTCTACCACAGCATCCTAATCAATCACAGTGTCAATTCATGCACTTTTCTGAACAAACTCTGAATATCTTGTTATTGTGGGTAGAATCATTTTAAAGGGCCCATGGTGGAAGCTTGTTGACTCTTTATCAGCCGTTCTAAAGGCTGTCAGGATTGTGAAAAAAGATACCGTAACCATAGCGATATACTCACTAGTTTTCCCCATGTGACAATCTGTCTTTTGAATCCCGAGGTATTCTAACTAGATCTGCGTGTGGAGAGATGCAAGCAGCAGCACATCTTCAGGCTCATTACTGAGCTTCATGGTTGTGTACATCATTAACCTTGGGTGGCTCAGACACAGTCATTACACAGCCAAACAAGTTGCACCCCTGAGCTAGAGCTGCCCTTCTTACTTCACAAGGCATGACGGTGCCGGGCCCCGGTCCCACACTTCTACCTCCAAACATAGAGGGACACACTCCTCTAAGTCCTCATACAAGTATCATCTCCCCATTTGTTCTCGCTCTACTTCTTCAGTTCCCATCAGAGCCTCTTCTTTTGTTCTCCCGCAATACATTGTTCATATTTTACACCTTTTTACAATAAAAAAAGTTTTGTCTAGATGCTACAAGGGTCTAAGTGGAATGGTTGCTTTGTGTTTAAGCTGATTCAGAGGACTGCAGCAGATAATGACAGGTAGTAATGAGAGGTTCTTACTCAGCCTTTTGCAGCCTGGGGCGTTCTCGGCTCCACACCTGTTTGTGCTGCCGTAATAAGGAGCTCTCCTTGGTTGCCTTGGCTGCACAGCAAGTCTTCTGAACCTACAAGACAATGTTTAATTTACAGTAAGAATGAACTGTTTTACTGCATCCAAGGTCTGCGCTGCTTTTAAAGGCCTTCAAAACTTCTATATAGACTAAACCTAATCTGTGGTACTTTTATACATCAGTTTTCTATAGCATTTCTATATATTTATAAATAACTTGTGTGTTTGTGAGCTAAATTTTTCCTTGAGACATTTGTTGTAATCTTGATTAGCATAACTGTGTTTGTGTGAGTCTGATAAATTGAGGTAATTCAGCTGAAACAGCCAAATAAACAGTGGAAAATTGAAATAATCAAGCAGACACATGCACGATACTACGCGTACGGCATGTTATTAGGAGAGGAAGAGCGAGGTAACAGTCTTCATTTAGTCTCATTTGTTTTGATCTTTCATCTCGGCCCTCCTTCAGAGCGCTCTCAGTGCAACAGTTTATTGTCTTACACCAGTGTTTTTATACACAAGCCAGTGATTCAGATAATTATACAGGAGAAAATCTCATATACAAGAACTTATACATGAGTACAATCTGTTTACAGTGAGCAGGAAATCTGTTATGACTGTGTCAGGAAGAGGCTGTTGCTTCTAAGAAAAATCCAATTCTATATATTGTCTTAAGCATCTAGCCACAGGGTGACATTCATGTCATAGCAACAGAAATCTAGAGATACTAATCTAAAAAAAAGTAATGTTTTGCAGTTGATCTTATATAATTAACTGTTCCTACTCCTAGAAAATAATACCTGGGGTGAAAGATCAATTATTTCATTAAAAATGAGCAAGATGGAATTTAGTAAACAATAGTTTTTTTTTAGCAATCAACTGATTTCATTCAAAAATTATTCAACCTTTAAAATAACAATGAATGACACGCCTCAGCTGGTAAAATAATATAAATCCTTTGGATTTATTGTGTTATTTTATATTTGATACTGTTTATTGTGTAGTATTCTGCATTTAATTTAAATCTCATTCACCACTGGAGTTTCTTTCATAACTGATGCACTGACTTAGTGGGAAAAAAAATAAAGGCTTTGTAATAACACAGAAGATGGTTCAGTTCTCACTCCATCTTTAGTTTGGTAGACACTGAGAAGTTACTCCATAGTGACGTTCATGATAGCGATCAGTGATTTCAGCTGACAGCACCCGGACGCAGTGTTCACATTTTAAAGTGTAATCATTAGTGGTAATTGCTTTTCCAGCCTCTTGTAGCTGATAAGGATTTCTATAAATAAAAGGATCACTTTAAAATGTAAAAATCTTTGGGATGCAACTTTTTTGTCTCACGATTTAAACAGACTGAATGTAGATGTTAAATATGTATGTGAGTGATGAGGGAAATAATTGTTTTTCTGCTCACATTGTCCCAGAATGAAAAAAAAAGAAAAGAAAACACGAGCTGTTAAATGTCATTCTTTCATTATTTATTTCTCAGCATTTTCTAAAAATTGGGTATTTTATCAGCAGGAGAAAATGGTATGGCTCTTCTCTTTAAAGACTATGCAGTGTTTTGGGGATTTTTTTCCCTTAACCTGGATGGATTATAATATGTTACATATACTCATCAAAGCAAGGCATTTCACATAAAAAGCTCTGGAATTGAGTGAAACACCTCATTTGTGGTCAAGGCTTTTCTTCCTTATCTTAATTAGCATGAAACGTGTTTAAATAATTCCTTGCTGAAAAATGTATTTGGGTACAGCTGAACAGGCAATTGTCTTGCAATTTCCTATTTTTGATCAATCAGCTGACCTACTGAAGCAGACTGGGCCTTTCAGATAGCAGTCAAAGCTGAGCATTTTAAAAAAAATGATGTCCAACAAAATGCAGAAAATGTGCGTGTTTCATTATTAAAGACAGAAAAAGGCAACTTGAAAGCAGCGCATGTTGGAAAATGTTTAAAAGAGAGAGGACTGACTTGTGGACGCAGATCAGATTTGGTGCAAAAAGTAGGTGTTTCTGATAAGGATCCACCCAACTATACCATCACACATGCATCTTCTTCCTGAAAGCAGAAATGTCCATAACTTTGGTCTGAGATGAAGATTACGTGGATGGATTTTGCAGAATTCACATTATGTTCACAGACTCACTACTGGAGATTCATTTTGAGAAGAGACATGTGCAGCGGTTCGAGAGCTGCAGATTTAGAGAATCAAAGTTAAGGGAGCAAAGGGAACAGCTTTGATCACTGAATGCTCGGTGGACTGATGATTTGCAGAGCCATGGTGACGACAACTCACCGATTCCCACCGATACTTGTTTTATTTTTCAACAAGAGGTTTTACAAACTTTCGCTACTAACAGCTGGAAATCAACAAACATCACTGTTTACAGTGGATGGCTGCTATATTTGTGTTGTGCTGACTGCCAATAGGATGTCACCTCCTTGCAAGGTTTCATAGTTTAAACAAATTTCAGGACTTTGTTGTTATTTCTTAAGCATTAACCAGTAATATGAAACATTTTATATCTAAAAAACGTCAGGAAACACTTATTAACAGACCTTTCAATCTCTCTGCGTCAAAATTCGGCTTGCTTCGTCAGGCTTCGGGCAGCAGCTCATTAATATTCATTATGCGAATTTGCTGGACTCAGATTGGCTAACAAACTAGCCTATGAGAGCATGGCTTCCTTTTTCCTTCCCCGCTGCACATGGCAACAGTGCACCGAGTTTCTTCCGGTGTGATATGTCTCTATGCTACAGCTTTTAGCCAGCAGCATGCTAGGCGTGGTTTAAACTGCTTGAGCTGATGAATACTAACGGATAAAGGAGTTGTGACGAAACAAATGCCGGACGTTCGAACCCGGGAGAACTCGGGTTTTATGGCCACCTGCGTAGTTTGAGAGATTAAAACTGAAAGAGAGTTATTGACCTGTTTTCACACCCACTATGAAGGTAAGAACACCTGTGGAGCTAAAATATTCAACAGAAACCTCAGAAAAAACCTTTTTAATGGAATGGCCTCTTTAAAATCGTTAGACCACAGCCCAAAGATTAGCACAAAAAAATTATATCTACAGCAAATAACTTAAATGTAGTATTTACCATCTCTGTTTGAGTGTAAGCTCATTTTCTTACAAGTTTTAAAGCAGAACTAAGTAAGTTTTTTCACCTCAATAAATGTTTTCTAGAGTCCCTGTGGGGGTAAACAAGGACTTGGCAGAGTGATTCCCCTACAAACCTCCAGGAAGCTGTACTACCAGGGGCGCGAAACTCTGCAAAAAACGTAAGTCCAGGGTCCCTCCCCTCCCTCCGGGGTCTGTGTCCTGAAAGCAGCACTTGCAACTTTCAGTGGATCGGACCCGACTAATCTCGCGAGAACAAACCTGCTTTACGGCACTCACACTCACGTACATAAATACAAGCATGAAGCCCTTGCCGTTGTTAGCAACGCCACCCTTAGGAGCGCAAAGATGACAATAATACTCACCTGTCGAGACATTTTCTTGGTTTTGTTTTTCTTTCTTCTTGCAAAAGCGTTCTCTGCGCGTTGTTGTTGGGGGGGCGGCGGCGGGGTGGAGGGGTTGGGGGGTGAGGGTCTGCGGCGGGGGAACGTTACGACAGTGAGCTTTCACAGGGGACCAGTAGGGGGAGAGCGAGAGCAAAACTTACTTAGTTCTGCTTTAAATTCTAATTTTACAGGCTTGCAATCAGTTTCAGGGATTTATGTTTGACTGGTTTGGTATTTTCATATTTTCCCTGATGTGACACATCAGATCTTGTTTCTACTTTGCTTTGCCTTGATAGGCTGCGCAGTGGAACAGTGGGTAGCACCATTGCTTTGTAGCAAGAAGATTGAGGTTAATTGGCAACTCTAGATTGTCCCTGTGATGTGATGTCTAAATTGTCCAGGTGTGACCCCGCCTCCCACCCAATGACTGCTGGAGATAGACACCAGCACCCCTTGACCCTGAATAAGTGGGTACAGATAATGACTGAATGACTCTACCTTAATCAAAAACTGCAAGATATACACCTTTGTCTTTATCGTTAGTGCAGAGTTTTCAAGATCATGAGCTAACCTTCTGTCTCATCACCAACGAGAGATGCTCAAAGAGCCTTCTCTTCAACTGCAATCATTTAACTTGTCTTATCTAAGGTATACAGAGAGAGCAGCACTGAGGAGTCACAGGCAGCTGTAATGATGCTGAAAGGCTTCTGACACAGTTCAATTAAAACAACATGGAGCAAAAAGCTTAATCACCACCACCCCCCCTGCAATAACTGTTTACTCAGCTCAGAGTCACACAACTGAGGGCTTCAAACAACGCTCTTTTAAATTACAAGCAACACAATTAATATTCATAGAATTAGGACTCTGTGTGGCAGTGATATTACCGTTCTCTTTCATGTCAATGAAAAAACATCACATTTTCAAGCAGGATTAAATCCCTTTACAGCGTGAGGTGTAAATGGGCAAATGAAGAAAAAAGATGGATAAATTACACTATTTACTTATGAAGACACGCTGTGTTCTAACTTCATATCAAACTCTGTTCTTCAACTTGCGCTTCCTCTGAACATAAAAGATTGATCTTGCCAATTAATCTTCATTTGCATCAAAATATCGTCAAATCTTCCAAATTCTGTATTGATCTGTTTTAGAGCACGAATGATCCTGATAATCAAAATGTACCTTTTGTCCAATTAGATCCGACTCCAGCCGCTTGGCATCAACAATAGCTTGTAGTCTTTCGTATTCAGCCGGTTTGTACTTGGAGCTGCCAAGACCATTTTTCATTCTCAGTGTCAGTTTTTCTGCATGGATGAAAGCAAATGATATGGCTGAATTAGAATCGCTGGAATTGTTGAAAACCTCATGACTTTTAATGTGTGGATTCAAATCTTTATGCTGACTTCAGCTAAGAAAATAATAGTAGGGAGGAAAGAAGGACAGCACCTGCTGAGAAGTAATGGATTATTTGCATAATTCAAGAGTAACTGGAGAGCGTGGGGTAGCAGAGAGAAAACTAATAGCATTACAAATATATATTTTTTAAATGCTCTATCTGTGATGCAGATAAACTGATGAAAAAACACAATGAAGATAGTTTGAAAAACTCAAAAGTTTGAATTCTAAAAAAGAAAAAAAACTTCAGTTTGAAGCTCGAGGTCAAAAGGGTCTAAAATGGGCTGCAATTACAGAAGTCAACAATATCTTAGACCCCTTGTTTATTTACTTACCAGCATCTTCTGCTCTATAGCTCGTAATGAATGCTGGTAGAGCCCTTCCACTCATTGCTGTAAATCTCTATTCCCAGACACTATGGTACCTTTAAAGTAAGAATAAAGACACATATAACAATAAAATGCGTATAAAATATGGCATTGTATTGTCTAGAAGCATTGATATTTTTAAGGAAGCTAATTATGCACTCAGCTGTAAGATTGTCAAGTCTTTGTTGGAGATTATAAGAAGTTTTCTGACTTGCAAATCAGGCAAATAGCTTATCAAAAAGTGATACAGCAATGAATGAAGTTCTTCATCCATGCTCAAAATCTCATGTAGATAATCGTTAGAAGAATCTTCTTTAATTAAACTTACTGAAATAATTCTAGTATTATTAAGAATGAAACAAAATATTATAGATATATGTCTTTATGTGAAATAAAGCTGTTTTCCTCCAAAACCAACAAAAATTGCAAGAAATGAGAGTAACACATCTGAATACTACACAATAACATCCTAACAATAAACACCTACATTTATTTCAAAGTTTAGCTTTAATATTTGGCAATGCATTTGAAATACGTAGTTAATGTTATTCCTGATAAACAGTGAAAAAACTTTTAGTTATATTATTTAAATAAAAATTGTTGCTCTTTTTCAGCATTATAATTCTCTAGAAAAAGTAGGCTATATTTTTTGTCCTTTAGGTCAAACAAGATGCAACGTTTAAGATGTAATTAGTCTTAAATAACATAATCGTTAATTTATTAGTGATACTTAGTAAAGCAGGAAGAAAACGTACTTACTGAACCAACTAGTTTACCGCATGTTGTACAGCGTCTGGGTTTACTAAATTGGTAACCACGGTAACTGTTATCTCTTCTATGATTGGAGAATTTTAATTACACGTAGCCTTTAAGGAACGCCCCACTCCTCTGCCACAGCCAATCAGGAGTCGGCTGGTTTCTCCAGTTCCCCCTGACGTCATGCACGCTCGCTTTTCCTGGGACTGCTGGCAGAAGCTGGGAAGGGGCTGCCTTCTTCCATCGACTATGGACACGAGTTCCGTTCTTCCACATGCATGGAAGTAAGCTGGACTTTACAGATGAAGTTACTCGCTCCCATGTAGATCCGAGCTGTAGCTCAACCAACGCAGCTAAAGTCCTCTTAAGGTACGTGTTTTGTTTCCGTAGCCTTAGTAACTGCTGAATAATTTGGAGAAAATGTTTGAGGTGTGGGGGGAGAAAGCATCTCTGCGCGATCGAGGCTCAGAAAGTCTTGAATTCAGCCTGAAAAGAAAGTGGTTCCGTGCGTGTGCGCGTGCCAGAAGACGTGCTTTTTAAAAGCTTCGCAACGGGGAATAATCTAATTCTACGCTAATCGTCCTCGCGTGACCATTTCATCGCGCTCACCTTTAAGGAAGACTCACGCACGCGCTGCTTTTTGATATTTCGTCCTAATCGTTGCTTTGAAAAACTTCGCTGATTGACACGGAAAAAAATCAATTTCTGCGCCAGTTTTTTTCTCGGGAAACTGAGTTTGGTTTGATGAAATCCCGGAAAACGTGCTGGGAACTGGAGAAGGTGAAGGCAGGTGAGTGTGGTGGGAATCTCTGGAATGCGACGTCGAAGAGAGGCGGAGGTCCTAAAACTCAGCCTTCACAACACTGACTTACCTTTTACTCCCACGTTCACTTGCTACATCTTGACTACGCCATATTTAATTACTCTAATCTGCATTTTTTACCCAGGGGCAGTTCTTACAACAGAAACTGGGATTTTACCTCTTCATCGCGTTGCGCTGTGCAGAAAACCAGAATAAAAGACTCATCTTTGTTACTGCCAGGAAAAAAAGTCTAATTACTTGACCCCATGCATGTAAGTGTAGCGTTCTTACAGCGTCCTTAATTGGATAATTATCTCAAATCCCATGCTAGTAACTCAAGGATTATATTCTTAGATTGAGTGGAATGTTTTATTCATGGTTATTGGTTTGAAATTAAGCTCAAACCCTAATTGTTTATGTTGCACATACATTTGTTGTAGAACAAATCATGGGAAATTATGAAAATATATATTTGTTTAGGAGATTGTTAACATAAAAGCGGACGAGGCAGGTGTGGTTATAAACCAAAATGTAAATATGTGGGAATAGTGGAAATGACACGTTACAATAATGGTATTAATTAACAAGCTTTTCTTTAGCCATAACAAGTCATTTTATCTTTTAAAATATTTAGTAAATATACAAGAGAAGTTACAGATAAAGGACAACTGGATTCATTTAACGCTATAAAGTTATTTTTACAGTCGTAACTGTAAAAAACTCAATTTTAAAGGTGAGTCAGTGATGTATTTTAACAGAAGTACTCGTCAATTATCTTGTTACACACTTATTGAAATAATGAACTATCTGTATTTACAATAACTGATGTAGAATACGAAATATTTGATTTGATGGAAACACAAAACAGCCAGTCTCATGGCTTCAGCCATCCAGCTGATATAAACTGTCCCTGAAATCCCATTTTGTGAAATGTGGTTTTAGTAAAAATGGGGTGATTTTCTGTCTAAACTAAGACTCTGAAGCAACAGTCATTCATTTTCATAATGGACATTCAGAAAAAGTTTCATGATGATTTCCATAGAATTTGCTTTTATTTGACCTTTCTGCATAATCGTTTAAAATTGTTCAATTTGCATAAAAGCTGCTTAAACATAAATGTCATGTAATATTATTTCCATGATTATTCCCACACCATTTTCTCACTATTTCCGATTTAACTAGTGCTCAAGTGATCTTGGTGATCCTTTGCCAAAATGGCACCAAACATCTATATCAAGGCATCTTTCTACTGATATTTTACAAGCTTTTTATTTACATTAACTTTCGAGTTGAAAGGACAAATACTGCCTTACTGTTGTTGTTACAGTTATGTTTCAGACAAAAGAAAAGTGAAAGTTTGATAACTTTTTCTTCCTTTTCAAACAGCTAAAGGCTTTAAAGAGTGCTGAATATAAATTCAGTATATCTAATCTTTCTGAAGCCAGGTCATTGAATTTGGAAAGACAGCACAGCCACAAGTTCTAGATGAAGATGATTATAAATTGGTCAATATTTGCCACATTTTAAAGAACTGGTTGTCAGCTGTGCTCGTGAATACTTGACCATTATTTGGTGGGAAAACAATCAAGATATAACAGCTGTTAGAATCATTTCATTACAGTAATCACTCCTCAGTTGTGGCGGTTTTGTTCCGAACCCCCACGAAAGGTAAAAATTCACAAAATACAAACCATGTTTATATGGTTATTTTATATAAGCTCTTATAAACACAATTTATGTTGTGAAAGACATTGACGCTAACCAAGCAAGACAAGATACTGCTTAAAATAAAAATGGAATTTAATGCTGCGCTTCTTCACTCAGCCAATCAGCACCCAGGGTACATAACCACATGCTGATCTGAGCCAATCAGAGCCAAGGATACAAAACTACTCGCTGATTTGAGCCAATTGGTGCCAAGGATACATATCTACGTTCTGATCTGAGCCAATCAGAGCCAAAGATACAAAACTACTCGCTGATTTGAGCCAATCAGTCCCAAGGATACATATCTACGTTCTGATCTGAGCCAATCAGAGCCCATAACACACCAGGATAACCATGTGCTTCTCAGCCATCCACTAATACCAACCTCTTTATGAAATCAACTGGGCAAACCAACTGAGGAAGCAAGTAGCAGAAAGTTCTCCTAAGTTTTGTTAAATAGATTTTTATTTAAATTAAGCAAAGATGTTTTTTGGAGGTGCTGCACGGTGGCGCAGTAGGAAGAGCTGTTGCCTTACAGTGAGAAGGTCCTAGGTTCAAAGCTGGGCTGGGACCTTTCTGCATGGCGTTTGCATGTTCTCCCCGTGCATGCGTTTGTTTTCTCCGGGCACTCCGGCTTCCTCACACAGTCCAAAAACATGTAGGTTAATTGGTGACTCTAAAGTTTCCCTAGGTGTGACTGTGTGTGTTTGAGTGGTTGTTTGTCTGTGTGTCCCTGTGATGGACTGGCAACCTGTCCAGGGTGTCCCCCAGCGACGGCTGGAGATCGGCACCAGCTCCCCTTGACCCTAAACAGTAAGAAGCAGGTTCCGAAAATGGATGGATGTTTGTTTTTGTAAGCTGGAAAGTAATATTGGACAAAAAGATAAAACCTATCAGCCATCAGCTGTCTGATTTGTAAAGATCGGTATCAGCAATTGAAAATCCCATATCAGTCAACCTCTAATAAATTCCATTTATTTTCGACTGATAAGATAATTATTACCTCCTAATTTTTCTCATAGTCCTCTGTAAGATTAAAGTATATTTATATTTCAAGTCAGACAGACACAAGATGAACTATAACATATTCAACTTTGACTGCATTTGTTTTTTTTAATTTAATTCATAGTTCAAATTTGTAATGATACCAGTCATAGAGTCTTACTGTCATAATCTATTTTGGTTTATTAATAATGGAAGTACAAATGTCACAGTAACTGTCCTTTCATTTTTTCTTTCACTCACACATACGTGCACAAATACTCATCGAATTACTCCCCTCGTGATTTATATTGCTGCCCTCTACACACACGGCCTCACAGCTGACAACTATCAGCGGCGGTTTTCTCTGGAACTAAAATAACAGCAAGATTTTGGGTTTAAAGAGTGAAACTTTTCCTCTGTTTCTCTGTGTGTGCACATATTTTTTTCTAACAGTTTCTGCTTGTACTCCAAGAAGTCTGACTTTTTTTGGCAGAAGTAGAGAGATTTTTTGTTATTAATAGGTCAGAGGTATTTCTGGCCTGTTTGATGTCTGTTGAAATTTTCATTCCTCTCGTTGTTTATTGCACTTGCTACACAAAAGTGCTTAAAGAACTGCTTGTTATTTTATTGCTAGATGTTTTTGCAAAAAAATATATTGACCAATCCTGAATTGCAGCAGAGTAAAAAACAAACCAAACATTTGTGTGATTGTTTGACCCAGACTTCACGGTGAGCCCTTATAATGAATACTGACAGCAGTTGAATGGCTTGGTAGTCTTTGGCGAGCCTTGTCTCCCCTATGCCTTTTCACCCCCTAATTCTGGCTCAGCATCAAGGCATAATCCTTTACCCCCACGTTGCGTGTCAGATTCGCTTTTTCTACTCTGATCAAAAACTAAGCCCACCCTCCACCCCCGCTCTCCCTTTCCCCTTAAATTTCACGAAAGGGAAAGTATTTTCATTCTCTGCCTCATACCCTTCCTGGCTGGAAACAGAACCATTTGCTTTTGTATCTGTACTTGCATGTATTTAAATACTGTGCTGAAGTATCAGCCTCTTTTCCTGGGTAGTCAAGAGAAGATCTGTTGTGTACAAGTCAGTCCTGTGGTCCCAAAACTCTACTGTTTACCAAATGGATGCCAGCATTTGGTTGTATAATTTTTGCACTGGTCCATGAAAGTATCTAAAAATTTGCCTAGTTTTTACATGTTTATGTCTAAGTAGTCACCGACACACAATCCAGTGAGATAGATGTACTCTGGGACAACATGGTTTGTTGGTTTACTGACAGATATTTGTTTAAAATGTGATATTGAATTAAAAGCGTGAATGATAATAGTTCATTAGCAATAAACCAAATGAAAACCTTCTGAAATAGAAGCACATTTTTTAAAATGTTGTTGCAAGTAAATTGAAAGCCATCTGACTTTTCTTTTTCCATTCCATATTATGGTCTGGACAGAAAGAGTTCCTCCCTTTTTCCTCTTGTCTCCCTCATGCAAGAAAACACGTGCAGTACAGTAAAAGGGGGAATTTCCACAGTTAAATTATTATATCCATCTTATATAATCTAAAAACAGTCTTTTCCTAATGCTGTATAAATAAATAGTGGAAATTCAGTATACAGTGATAGTAAGTAAAATTATTTCTAGCAGTTAGCTGAATTAAATTCAGCAAATTAAAGAGCCGTAATTCAATCATATGGTGCGTTCAGTTTTGCTTTGGGCATGTGTGGATAAGTCTTAGCATGCACAGCCTCTAGCTGAATGTTGATCTAACTGGATGTGTAGATGGGAAAAGTCCCAGATTTTATGTTTTGGTTGGATTTCAGATAGCTAAAGATAACACAGAACACAAAGCTTGTCAGCACTTTTAGAGATTAGGGGCACAATAGAATTGTGTCCAGTAAAACGGGAATCCATTGACCTGACATGCTGAGTCTGTAAGAGGGCCTCCATCAATGTTCATGTGGACAGCACTAGCAAAAGCACAGAGTTTCCCCCCTGTTGTTTGCTCTATGTGCAGCTTTACTTGTGGAGTCTTTCTGCCAGCTAATTGCTTAAACAATCCCATCTATCTAAGCCTATCTGGCTGCAGAATTACCTCAGCTGGGCACATAATCCCTTGTTGAATATTTCAGTTGTACTCACATTATCACCTTGGGCAAAAGCTATAATTTCACTATTAAATGTGTAAGAGTCTCTCCCAGTGGAGAAAAAGGACAACATTTATACAGATGATCTAATCTAAATGACTATTCAAAACACATTTGTTATGTTCACCAATTCATACAGCGCTAGGTTTTGGGTGTTATCCATTTTTTAATCCTGTTAAGGCTTCCCCAGATTATACCTTGGTATACAGTACTGCCGTCGGCTTAGAATTGCTTGTCATGTTTTATTACTGAGTGCCATTTTAAGGGTTTCTAATATACTTACTATTAGATGATGTTACACTTAAAGCTCAGGTTCGCTCCTAGAGCCCTAGAAGCTTGAGAGTTCAATCCAGGATCTTTTAGACGGAGATCTCTGAGGTTGTTCCAGGGATCTGCTGGATTCCTGAGTGGTCTGATGACCCCTGGCACCACTGAAGCCTTGATTTTTCACAACTTCTCTATCCTTTTTCAGCATTTGGTAGTCATTGAGTTTCTTATGATTCTTCTTGACATTACAGTCATTTGGAATTGCAAAATCTAACGCTGCTCAGAATACTGTTTAGACTTTTTAGTCTAGAAGGCCTCTCAATGTTTGAGTTATCCAACATTGGATGCAAATAAATTTTAGCTCATAAGCTACAAAATAGTTCATGTGGCTCTTGATTTATTGCTTTTCTGCTATCAGGCATCATCACAAGTTGCTGAAAAGGTGCATTGCTTGTTGTTAAAACGTAGACATCTTCCATGTCGTACTAGCGACCACAAGCTTGAGCTAATTACCTGAACTACAGCTGAAAACTAAACAATCTGCTGGATTTGCCTGGCTCAAATGTTTGCTTAACAGAATCATTTGCTAAATGTCGAGGCATTTGAAAGACTACAGTAAAGTCAAATTACCTCAGAAAAGTGGCTGTGTTGACTTTGGAAATGAAAATATAAATACAGTTTAAGTATGTGACATTTAAAATGCCAATCTATAGATTTCTAAGCTTAGGATTTTATTACAGAGATCTGAGACAACTGTAGGCTGCATCTCATTAAAACTGGTGTACCCTTTGTTTGTCTATACTCATAAAGTGATACAAATAAATGTGGGAAAACCAGGACAAAGAATGTATTTCGTCTTTTTTTGGGGGGGTATACCACTTAGTTTGCAGGTTTGCTCCAAGTAACAACAAGTGACAGGGTATGACTCAACTTAAACAACTTGAATCCTGAGAATATTTTTGACTGTTTGACGTGTGCCAACAAATTGCCCAAAAAAGTGTTTAAACTACGCAACCAGCACAGAACCCCATCAAACCTGTTGGTGCTCATTCATATCTCCATAACAACGGTTTCTTCTGGCATCTGAAGTGCACTTCCCTCTTTATGCTTCACTGATCCTGAACAATGCAAAGCCCTCTTTTTTGGGGATGGACATTCATTCCTTGGTGCTCAAACATCATTTAAGAGTTTCTGCTCTTGTCCACATAAGACCAAAAGAGCTAAAAAACAACATCCTTCATTTTTTTAGAATCTGAAAAAGGGACACAATTATTCCCATGTAGTGGCTTATTCATATAAAATCATTTAATCTAAGATTTTAATGCTTTAAAATGTTAAATTTAGAACATTTTAGTCATTCATAAAGAATATAAATTCACCTGAACTTTATCGTTGTGGTAAAATGCCAGCTGGTACTGGTTCACAGAACTGACATTTACTTGAGTACCTTAATTTATTCAATTTCTTTGAATGATGTTTTATGCATGCTGGATGGCTAAAATGATAATTTTATTCATTTTAATTCAGTTATTTAGTTTTTCAAATTGCACCATATGCATTTTTCTGCCAGTACACTTGACTGAGAGGTTTCTTTTGAAAGCATTATTAATTTAATTTGTTTAAATTAGAAAAAGTCATTACAAATTTGTCTTCCATGCGCAAGTCTTTTGCATATTTTTTAATCCAAAGTGAAGTTGCACTTCAGCCAGCATGTGTGGCAAAATTAGTCGAATTGTCCCGCAATTCAAAAAGTCATATTCATTCAATTTTGGACATTCTCAGATTCAGTGATTTGAGGTTAGACTTTTTACGTGGAACTTTTCACGGTTGCATCCGCTTGATTAAAAACTGTAGAGTAAATGCATGAATACACTCAGAAGAATTAGACTTTACGTCTTCTGCCTTTGAGGTAAAATAATTGTGATTTCAGACACCACGGTACTAATCAGAACAAAGCGTAGATAAAAAAAAAATTCTACTTTTGCTACTAAGCATCATATTCAGGGAACACAGCCGTGAAGCTAATGACATAAATGAGCGAGATGAGCATATTTAAAATAACTATGTGTGATAATGTGTAAAGAATGCAGTCATCATGTTTTTGTTGTGTGATTCTACTGGATTGTTTTATAGTATTTTGTTTATGATTTCACTGGCATATTGGAGGTTCTATGTATAGTGATCAGTATCTTCATTTATATTTGAATAGACAGCAGTATGTTTGTCCATAGCTCCTATTTATTAATTATAATGCCCAAGTTGACATTGTCAATGCAAATTAGTCTCAAGGAAGCACAACCTCAGGCCTCCACTTCCTTGTTTATTGTTTTAGATTTTATTAGATGCAGTGCACATCAATCATCGTCACTCCCAATTTGTAATTGTTACTCAAATGACGCTGTTACAGACACTGTTTGTTTTAGCCAGGTGGTTAGTAAATCAATGAAACAACCATTAAAAGTTATTCATGTATAAAATCAGCATTGTTTTCATCACATGTATGTTTCTATTGTTACTTAGTTTTCACAGTTTGTTAAAGTTGTGTTGGCAAATGTAGAAACTTTTTAGACGTTTTGTGCCAACAAATGCTTTTGTTTTGTTATGTAATGAGAACCAAATCAAGAAAACGTCGGTCGGATCACGAGAACATACCTAGACACAAGTAGTTGAAGAGACGCAATGCTTTTAAATCTACCAGTTAATTAAACCTACTTCCAAACGTGTTTAATTGAAAACATATAAGTAGCAGAACTTTGTTGTTCATCTCTTTACATCCAGATTAGTTCCTTTCTTGCTCTAATCAGCATTAATATAAAGTGCTGAGTGCGGCGAGTTATTCATCTTAGAGACACCTTTCATTGTTAAAGCCTGGGCGCTGCCAGGAGGACGCTGCTTGTTAATGCTCATTTTTCTTTTCACCCTATACCTTTTCACATAGTCTCGCTATTTCTGTCCTGTGTGACAGAAAAATCTACCCCATACATCATCATCATCATTCCATTTAAAAATCATCTGGTATTAGAGGGTTGGGAAATCAGTCTCTCTCAGCTAAAAATGTTTGACACAGCAAATGGGGTCCATAGGTTCAATAAAGCATTCAACACATTTTTACTGAACTGTTAAATGAGGTTAAATGATGAACATCCTAAACTATAATCACATTTTAAGTAACATGCACTTCATGCACTAAATGTTTTGCAGGAAGAATAATGCAATCATTCCCACTTGGGGAGTGTTACCACGGTGTTTGTATTGTAATCATATGCAGAAATGCATTAGGGTCTTAAATGTATTTGTCTAACAATGTGTGACAGGATGAAGCATGTCTGTCTCGCACAATCTCCGTTTCTGTTTAAAGGGATTTGCATGCAATCAGAATAATTTATGCTCCATTCTGTCACAGCCTGTTACTGCTGGTGCCATGTTGGAAACAGCTGATGAGACTTCAGCTGAGACTCTCTGCTCCCCGTTAGTTGACCTGCTGTTGTGAGGAAATGATTTTGGAGACGAATCACCTCTGTTGGGAGTTGTTCACAGAAATATCCACTGCTGCGCAATGCAAACAGGCATTATGTTGTGGTGCAGTCATTTTTCCAACCTGCTTTTTGATTAAACATATTTTGCTGTTACAGAATGTGTATTTATGTGTTACACAGAGGGACTGCGTCTCCTGCCTTTCAATCAGAGGGCAGGTCCTGCCCTGTGGACACATGTTCACATTGATCTTATGGTATTGCAACATTTTTGGAGGTGAGGTTCAATGAGTGAAGTAAGCAGTTTCTGGATGATTCCTTTTTCCTGCTCTTCACTGAGGCCATGGAGATGCTGTCGGACTGCAATTCACACACTCATACATCTCATGTTTAATTCCAAATCAACAGAATGACAGGTATGTGTCTATTTAAGGGAGAGTATATTGTTCTGTTATGATTACACAGGGTAATCATTAACAGAGTGATTGTGTGTACAAGTGAGCGGTTTCTGATCTGAATAGGAGACATTCCTTTGCTATTGGGTGTGTCACTATAACAAATGTGTTTCAGCTTTTGAGAACAACAGAAGGTTAAAAATGAAATGTTTTTATGTTTAGATGTTGGGAAACCCACCATGAAGGACACACTGATATTATATAATTGTTCTTCCAGAGATTTGGGTATGATTATTGCTTGAACACAGTTATATACAGTGTAGCACCTACATTTCTTCAGCTCAAAGCATTTAGTTTTCTATGGATTCTGTCAGGACTTCCTAACCCGTGTTAAGAAGAGCTCAGCTGAGGCTGAAGTTGTTTCCTGTTACAGTGACTGTGTTGCAAATGCTGCTTTTGTATTTTTGTATTTGTATTCTAATTATATTTAGTTATGTTTGGGGGATTTTGTTGTATTTACTGAAGCCCTCAATTCTGAGCATTCCACAGATTTTCCAGTTATACTTAGCGGAAAGTTTCATAAACCTTATTTTTGTCCAAGATTTTATCAGTTCAAGCTAGTGTACAACACATTTTCAAAACCTTTGTTTCTGTGCTACATTAGCAATTGAGTGTGACTCCTTTTCTTTAAGACAAATCCTTCTCGACAGCAGATTATGTCCCTAATGGGATTGACTTAGAGGACAGTGTATCTTCAGTTGACAGTGATTTATCTTCTTCTAGAAGAAAAAGTGTAAAAATCAAGAAGTTAGATGCTTTCGGGTATGATGATATTATGTACTGGAGACATTTGGTGTTGTTTATGTTTCAAGTTTGTATTTTTTAACACAAGAAATTTTCAGGAAAGATATAAAAGGTGTATTGAGTTTCCTGTTTCTTGTATTGTAGGTTTTAGTTTATTGGATGGCCTCAACACACAGCACCTGGTTTACCACAGCATCTAATGCAACTTATTAGCTCAAACACCTCAAATTGTCTGAAAAAGATAAATATCAAGGTGTTGCAATGATCCAGTCAAAGTTCAGACTTGATTAAAACCTTGTGGGTGGACTTTAAGAGCTGTGTTTAAACAAATACTCTCATATCTCGTTGGACCATGTTCGTCTGTAACAATGTGGTAAAAAAAGGTACTAAATTCTTCCAACTTTGTGACTCATAGAGCTGCGTGGTGTAGGAGTGGTTACCACCGTTTCCCCACATGGGTTTGATTCTTGGCTGGTACGTTTCTGCATGTTCTCCCTGTCCATCGCTAGGTTTTCTTCAGGAACTCTCTTCATAGACCCAAAAACATGCACGTTAGGTTAATGAGCAACTGTAAATCGATCATCAGTGTGAGTCGGTGTGTTCATGGTCATCTATCTCTGTGTGGCCCTGTGATGCCTAACATACCAGCTCCTTGCAACCTTGAACAGGATCAAGCAGGTGTGGAAAATAGATGGATGGATTGTGATGCTAAAGGCTGCTAAAGGCTTCTTCAGGCTTTTGTAGGGCTGCAGGCTTCTTCTGGGTTTTGTTTAATTATTGTTAAATAGTTTAATTAATAGCCAAAGCTTATAGTTATTAATTTGAAGACCCAAAAATGGACAGTATATATTTCAAAACCTATTTTGTAAAAAACATCAGCTCTGAAAGTGAGTGTACTTTGTATTTGGGTCTAGTATGTTTTATGAGAAATGTTCATACTTCCCAGATGCACGTAAAAAAAAAAAAAAAAAAAAAACCTAAAATAGATTCTTTACAGTTAACTCAGTTTCTCCTTTCTTTCTGCACTGGGATTTTATTTTCCCCTGTAACATTTTTTCCCCTCTGTGCTTTTAAATGCAGCTATATTAAGTTTTAAATGTGCTGCTGCAGAGCTCCATGGAGAAGGTGACATAAAGCACAGTGTGGATCACATCACTAACTGATGCATACCTCTAAATGAAACTAATGGAATACGACAGAATTTAAACATGCCTCGGCTGTTTTCATAAATGCACCCCTTAAACAGAATGTAGCAAGATTTTACATGTTACAGAAACTGTTTCCAACACTGTTTTTTTTTCTCTCATCTCTTGCAGCTTATGCTACAAGTTAGGGAGTCATTTTGACACATAAAACTAGCTGTAGACGAAGCTTGCAGGAGTGGCCAAGTCTGAGGTCAACAGTTCAGATCATGTGATCCAGTAAATTAGGGTGGGGCAGACTGAGATTTTCTCAGGAGACTTGAGAGACTGAGGATTATTTTCCTTTTAAAAAGGAGGTTTTGCTTTGACTATAAATAACATCTAGTAAAAAATGTTTTTATAGCTTGTTGACTAGTCAAACAAGTATGTGACTGAATAAAAGCTGTTTTGTGGATCAGCTGTTATGATCTGGCCCTCCTGACATGGCTTTTTGCTTTCTCTAGAGAAGCAGCCGTCATGGTGATAATTAAATACTAGATTGCCGTTTTGTTTTGATCAAACTGAGGTCATATTTACTCTGTGGGAACTGCACAGTGTGATCCCCAGACATTATTGTAATGACAGCCTTGAAACATGTACAGACTGGGCCGGCTTCCACAGCTTCTTACCTACTTCTTGTTTTGCTGTCTGAACTGTTGAAAGAACAGAGCTTTAACCTTCAGATGTTTTAGCAGGGTTATGGCCCTTTCCTGTTATGGGTGAAGCGTAAAAAAGAAATGTTGAAGAACAAGTCCCACAGTATTTAAGACTGTGGTAGACAAGCAACCGCACAATTGTGTCCACTTTTGTCTTAAAGTATCTGCGAAGTCAAGCAGGATAAAATTATTCTGGATCAGATATTATGGGGAATGTAAAAGGTAGGATCAGCCACATTTGTTTTTCTTTCCTTTCTGGTAATTTGAACAGAAATAAATCTGTTTTTGTGTGTATATTTTTCATAACTCGACTTCCTCTATTTTGTTTACCGTCGACTTTTTTACGGAAATGTTTTCAGATGTTTAAAAATGTGCAGATTATATAAAGTGTGAGAGGATTTCTGCTTCCCTGCTATTGTGAGCAAAGTCATATCGTGTTACGAAAAGGTCAAACGTGTTAAAGCCCATTTTCGGTGGTAACATGTGTGACCATAACCATGACTGTGACTGTCCACACTTTTACCTTTCTTTTTCTTTCAAGATAAGAAAAGAGGAAATACAAATGTGTTTACTCTCTGTCACTTTTAGAATCAGTTTTCCTTCAGTTCTGTCTGTTTTTTTCTCTGTTTACTTAGTTTTCTGGAAACGAACTGCCCTGTCTGTGTCTCAAAAGGCTGCAGTGAAGCAGGGAGGGAATTGGGCTGGCGTGCTGGAAATCTATGAATGAACAAGAAGGAAATCTTGGAGACTGATAGGGAGACTCCCAGAATATCCTGTGTGGAAGTAGTAGAACTTTATATGTTATCCTAGACCAGGACTCTGTACAGTCTAGACACCTTGAATAGCTCCGTGTTTTTCTGACAAGCTCCCAGAAAACCTCGGAGTCACATTTCTCCCAAATGTTTGGGTAACCTTTTACACGCTACGTGCACATGCACAGCTTGTCAATAAGAGCAGTGGTGCTTGTTTTTTCTTCGTTATTAGATCTCTTGCTTTTATCTGCTTCTGCAGCTTTAGGTTGTAAACAGGCTTAATGTTGTCCTGTTTGACTTAACACGCTTCTTCACATCTGAATCAACCTTAAGCAGCAGCCCCTTCACACTCTTTCCATCAACAGTTATCAGCCTCAGCTAGAGGCTGGAGAGTCAAGGCAGGAACACCTTATCATCTTTTTGTGGCTGACAGCCTATTTTTTTGTTTTTTCTTGCTCATCTTTGAAAAGCTCCCCGCTGTGTCAGTAAACAAACATATACAGCATTAACTTACATTACTGGGATTTTTCATCTCCATTCAGTCAACAGCTCAGACACCAGTTGTCATACTGTTTGTGTTGCTTTTTTATAGTATGATATTTTATACACAAATGGTTATTTAAGTTTTATGCCGTATCAAGGCCATATGGCATTAATTTGCACTGTCACAGACATAAAACACTGACAAGTCCGTCTCCATTCGGACCATATGGCATGTGTGGGTGTATGTTTGTGTGTCGCTGGTGCAGCGTGTGACCACCAGAGTCTTTTCTCTGCATCATTTGCCAGTGTGTAACAGTGTGGGGTTGAATCCAGTCTAATTTATGATCAGAGGGTGTTTATACAGGCGTGCATGAGCTCTGGTATGTGTACAAGACGTTTAACTGAGCCATCGTGGTGATCAGATCGTTGTGTGTTTGTGTTTGTCCAAACAGGAGGAATGCCAGCTCCTGAGCAGAGCCCACTGACGAAGGAGGGGCTTCTGCTGACCATTTGCGACAGCTCAACTGGCCGCAAAATGGAGACTGATAACACCGCCAATAACATTCTGGCCTCCGTTAAAGAACAGGTAGCGTTTCCTCTGTTGAAACCGTTTACAGCCCTTTGACTCATGTTATATCTCTGGTAATGACGGCACAGTCATGTTTTATTACCATTTCACTACACTGGCATTTCAGGGTGTTTAGTTGTCTGCTCATTATATAATTTACATCCAGGATGTGAGCAACTTTTTTCCTGCTAGTTTACATGTTATGCTTATGTTATATGAACAAGTGAAAGGCTGACATTTTTCTGTGCTACAAATAATGATGTTTTCTTTTGATTTGTTGTGGTTCACTCATCAACAATGACTTTGATTATTGTCTTCATAACTTTAAACAAGCTAAATTTGGAGATAATGGTTGTTTACTTCCTCAGAGATGGTCTGGTTTGTATCAGTGCACAACCAGGAAGTTCATGCACAGTGTGAGAGCTTGAGGAGGGACACGCACTCTGACTCACTCCCATCATGCGGGACTTTTCAGATAAATCCACTCCCTCTTTGGTCACTCTTATACACTTTTACCCACAGACACGTAATTTCATGACTTACTTTTGTTATTTTCTTTTTGCTTTCTATTATTGATTGAAACACATGAATCCAATTTAGCTTTACTGCAGGAAAGTAGCTATTGTTAACATGAGTAAGGAAGGGGGAAGGAGGGAGCACCTGTCGATGTCACGTCCTCCCTGATGTATTCCTCAGTTGCTCATCCGGTTGGAGCAGATATCCGTGTGGGCAAGCAGGAAGAGCAGGCACTCTGTGGTAGCTGTTAGTTTCAGAATAGACATGCAATCAGGAGGATCCTGTCAAAGGGTTGAGACTGTGAAAGGATTGTTTTTCTGTGTTTAAACTGCACAGATTTTTACTGACAATTTGAAAGGTGAGTAAGAATGAAACTTTGTAAGAGGTTAAACACGAGGAAGCTGTGAGAGTGTTTTATTTCCTTTTCTGGCTTACATGGTTTTCCTGTGATTGTTATGAAGAAACTTTCCAGGGATGAGGTTTTCAGTGTAAACATGTGAGGTTGTGCACATGCTTAGGGTTGGGACTTAGCATGACTAGTTCTTATTCTATAGCTGTTTAAGAGTTTATTTTTCTTTTCTGGTTTTGCCTCTTCATTGGTGGAATTCTTGTCTACTCCTTTTCTTTTTCTTTCTCTCTGAACTTTTTCTGTCACTGTTTTGGAACAGCTGCACACGGTTTGCCCTGATGCCCAAACAAGGACAGATTCACCAACATATTATGGTTTCATTCCCCCAGTGTGTTCTTTGACTTGGCCATGTCTCTTCTCTTTTAACTACTAGCAAATGCCATTCTTTATTTTTGCTTTTCGTTTTAGACGTTGATCACATTATGCTGTAGTTCCAGTTCTTGAGTTATATTTGTTCTGCACATCTTTAATATAATTTGCCGTCTGGATGAAACACTCACAGTGGTTTCCTGCAGACCAGCTTTAAATTGTTAAATCTAGTGTATCTCTTTCTACTTACCGGTACTTTATTTTTTGCCAACATTCATTACAATATTAGTTATAAACAGGTTTGAAATGATGTTTCTTCTTTATTTGTAATTTGTTGTATTCACCCTGTTTAAAATGAGACTTTAGACTAAGACATAATCTGTAAGTCAGATGTTGCATCAATATAGAAAGTCAATAAAAGTATGTTGTAACTGGGGATTCATCGATTGCTCAGCGAGGGAGAGGAATCAGCCAATTTTCCCAATGACTAATAGATCAGGTGCACAAAAAAATGTGATTGATGGCAACAAGTTGTCTCTGAAGTTGAGACAGTGTCACATCGACCAGTTTTGGAGACACTTAGAGTCATGACCAAAAATTGACTTGTTCTTTCGATGACGAAGCTTTAATTGGTCTTTGTTGATGTCATGGTTCAGTCATTTCTTGTAGTGTTCCTGAGCCACTGCAGTTATTTATAAAACAGAACTGTACCTGTTTTTATTGCTAAGCTATTTGAGAGACAGGACATTAGACATCTCTACTGTGTCCACTGTCGGCTCCAGATTCTCACCACAAAAATATGTACTATGTCTTTTACATACTTCACATTTTTTGTTGATGAACACAAGTTTAAAATGTTCCAGATTCTAAAAATGTGGTTTTTCCCAGATTCCTGAACCTCTTTCTGTACTTCTGCAAGACTCTGCCTTTCTAAGGTACTCTCTCTGTACCCAATTATGTCTCTGACCTTTTGTCAATTAACCTTATTAGTTGCAACATGTTCCTCCAGTTGTTTCTTTTTTTAGCCCCACTTCCAGCATTTTGCTGGGATTTTGAGATGTGTTGCTACTATCAAATTCAAAACGAACTCATTATTTTTCATTAAGTAGTAAAATATCTCTGTCAGCATTTGATTTTTGTTTTCTATTATGACTTATCGCTTCATGAAATACACCAGAAAATCCAATTTTTTTTGGAATTATAGTTTGGACATTTGGGTTTTCTTTTCCTGGAGTCAAACATCAATTCAATATGTTTTTCTTTAAATGCAAGTTTAAATTCTGTGTAAGGTTCAGCCAAAAAATGAATCAACTTGAGGAACATTTTGGCTAATTGCATTAACAATTAGATCTATTATCACATAGTATTGTTTTATAGTTACACTGATCCACGATGGGGCTACAGAATTAATTCATATAGCCTGTTATTTTTATTGTCTGTTTAACAAGCCCATCATGCATGAATCATTGAGTAAGAAGTCACATCATTAGTGCAGTTTACTGATGACTCTGACCTATTCACCAAATGCTTTTCCAACTGGGGAAAAATATCAGCTGGAATGTAAATCCTGGCATCATATAAGTTCTGAGTTTGTCGAGAGAAAGCACAATTTAATGTACACACACACGCACGCGCCTGTCCATAGTCACCCCTCAGTGTTCCTATTTTTAGCCAGCCTAGTAAATCATCTGTAGGTTGGCGAAACACAGTATGGCAGGGACGATAGCTGGTAATGAAGCGCATGTTGTACTGAAAACTTGCAGAGTAATAGTGTCAACTATCTGAGTATGAGTGTTACACATACAGAGCAGTTTTAATAAGCAACTTGTATTTTTGTGCTAAAGTCTTATGTCTTATATTGTCAACATTAATTGAGTGCAAACTTTACACATTTTGTTATGTAACTATTTCGGTTTTACTTTATAAGAAAAGATTCATGTTCAAATTACTTTTGAGTTTTTCTTCCAAGGTTTAATGCAGGGAGTGAGATTGGAGATATTATTCATCGATTGTTAAATGAAATATTTCGTGACCAATTTACGGAGTAAATTCTAACTTCAAAATTGCAACATTTTGTATGCTTCTGTTTGCCTTAAGGGTAACACTGTTGCTTACTGCCCCAGTACATATTACCATGTACTGCTCTGCTGTCTAAAACAACCTGTTACACAGGCCCCACTAACGTCACCTCACAGAAAACATCACAACGGATTATCCCAGGTTTGTTGAAGTCAGTCACATATTAACGTCCAGCTTCTTGTTGGCAAACTGGACTCAGATTTTTGTGACTCTAATTGAATGTAAATAAGGCACTGACCCTTCTTTGGGTGCACCTCGTTAAAGGCTTGATGACCTGGTTGAAATACGACTTATTTGGGATGTCAATCCAAGGTTTTATGTTGTTTTAATTATACTAATTTCAACTTTGTCTGAGTGACTGAGGTAAATATGTTAATAGTTTGTGTCAAGGTAAAGCCAGCGTTGTTGTTACTGAGCATTTTTTATGTTATAAGAGCCACAGAGAGGTTTGAGTTCTCGCTGCAGGCGATAGTGTCTGTTCCACTTCCATAGGCAAAATAAGAACTCTAATTACAATCGACTAGTGATTTTCTCCAGTCCTTGGGGGTTTATTTGCCTTTCTCTGCTTGGTTCTGCTGCTGTGACACAGGCAAGGAGAAATCTAGAGGCATAAGCATTCTGGCCTCGATTATGGTCATAAAAATGGAAGCCTGGCTCTGAGCAATTACCCCATGGGGGAGCAGGGTATATGAGGGAGGGAGGGAGACATATTGAGGGATGCAGGTGAAGGAGAGTGTTAGGATATATAGACAAAAGGCAAAATGCTCAAATATAGATGGCGAGTGAAGAGAAAAGGACAAAGTGAGGCTGTGACCATGATGGAGAGAGTCAGACACGCTGTCACCTGTGAATAGTTTTCTAAAGACCTGTGACAGGTGGCTGTCAGTGCAGTGGAAAACAGAAAAGAGGGGAGAAGATGATCACCTTTCAATGTGACATGATGTCAGAGGAGTGGTGTAGCCCAGTCTGACAAAGGACTGTCGTTTTGAACTCAGCCATGGGAAATCTCCCCCCAACTAGCTGCTAATACTCATCACCATCACTGTCATCATCATTATAACTATAATCATTGCCACATGCACAAAGGACGAGGAAGTTGTGCTCCTCATACAGATGACTGGAGTTTAGTGAAGACTGCAGGGGGTTTCTTTGCATTTATAGAAGGGGTTCGGGAAGTTGACCAGGTGAATCACCAATGAGGTTTTATGGCTCTATTTCACGCCTTACCTGAATGTCTCTCACATCAGTTTTTCTCAGTGACTGAACCCAACGTAATCACACGAGTCACTGCAGTCTTTGTTCACTACATCAGCGTCTGGATTGACAGCCCCTAGATTGCTCAGTCCTCTCATTATGGCCTGGAGCAATGTTCTTTTTTGTCTGACACAACACAATTGATCTATCTGTGGAATTCTATGTTCACCGGTCCTTCATGAGTTCATCTGGCTGTGCGATTTCCTTGCTGCATCCTTTGGGCTTTCTGCTCTACTCGAGGAGATACAGATTGCCTTTGTGAGTTACCCAGATGTGCTGGTACTGTATCTCACCATTAGACCTCACTATTGAAGCTTTGATCCAAGGTCAGGTTGTAGCTGCAACAAACAGAAGCAGGTCTAGTCAAATCCTGGATAAAAGGACCTGATAGACAAAAGGGGAACAATATTGTAAAACTCAGTCAATTTTTGTGAATCTGTATTTGCTAAAAGAAAACAAATTCTCACGTTGTTGTTGAAACTGTTTATGAACATGTTCCTTTTCACCCTCCCACTTGTTCAGTCTTTGTTAGTGACAGTCTTTCTTCTGTTGTCATTTTCTTTTGTTGAAAGTGTCGGGTGCAACACTCTTCTGTGCAAATGACAGCTCTTTTAATAGCATTCACCACATATGACAGCCTTAAATGACATTTTTATTACCAAGCCAAATTCAAACTTCCTTTTACAGTTCTTGTGTTTTTCGAGGCTTTTAGTCAGATCTTTTGTTACAGTTTATTAGAGGAATCATCGATAAATACTGACATTAGTACTGGTAATCTTCACTAAAGCTAATTACTTCAACAATTAATAAAATAAAAAGTATAAGTATTTATTTTTAAATCCCAAAGTGATTAGCATTAAACAGCTGTGTGGTCTTAGGGAAGGCAGTTTTCACTGTGAATAATTTGGGGGAATGCCTTCAGTTTTCTGGGTTCAAAGAGATTGAACTCTATAGAAACTGAAAATGATTATTTGTGCTGATGAGTTTTAAATTAACCCTGTTCTGGAGTGATGAAATACTTCAGGGTGAGAAGTACAGTGGATAAAATGATGTACCCGTTAAGTCTCGAGTTCCACAGCAAAACTCTCTCAGGACTGTTATTATCCAGAGTTTTTCTTTCACTTGATCAGGTCTAAGTTCAACCAAATTATGTGGCATAAAATAAAGGGAACTTATTACCTGAGTGAACTGAATGACCAGGCTTTTCTTTCAATAGAATTTGCTGACAGATACATATTCCAAGGTGACAATACAAAGATTTACTGAGGTGAAAGAGTGGTTCAGGGAGCATGAGACATCATTTTCACACATGGATTAGCCATAGCAAAGTCCAGACTTTAATCCCACAAAGAATCTTTGAGATGTGCTGAAGAAGACTTTGCACAGAGGTTTGACCCTCTTGTTATCAGTACAAGAGCTCGACAAAAAAACGAACGCAACCCTGGTCAGAAATACTGTGACAGGCTAAAGCTTATCAAAATATTTTTAGATTAAATGCGTTTAAAGCTAGTTGGCCAAACAATGAGGTTATAAAGCTACGTGGTGCCATATTACTGCAGCCAGTTTCCTAAAGCATTAGTATTTTATCAAGCTGACATTGGGTAGTTTTTGCAGGTAATTGCACGACATGGTTCCTCCAGGTTTCCTATCGCAGCTCGCTCTGAGGCTTATTCTCCTCATTCATGCCTCGGGCCTTTTTTTCTGTCCCTGCCACTGCAGGAATCCTTTAACCTCTGTTGTCATTCTCCCACTGCACAGCAGTTTTGGTCTCCTGTTGAAAAGCATTTACATCACTGCAGTGAGAGTGCAGAGCTGTCAGGCCTCATTGCCACTTAATGAACAAACAAATTTCTGGTAGATTCTTCATTGAAGTGGGAAAGCCATCTGCACTAGTTATGCTAAATGATTTGAATATAACAAATGAGTTCACATCTTATACCGTGAGATCATTTATTAACTGTGTCCATCTGTCTTCTTACTGTGTCATGAAGCTACTTTTTATGATGACTTTTCCTCTTATTTCTGACTGATAGTTCTCATTTTCATTACATCGAAAGGTTTAATGGTTATTGATCGAATTTATCAGTTGTAATAGATTTGACTCACGTGGGGTTAAATTATGTGTTAACCTGTAATTACAGACATTGATTATCAAAAGAGAAGAAGAATTAGCGGTGGGAAATATCTGTTCAGATTTCAGAGGACTCAAACAGTTGCTGCAAATGAACTTTAGGACTCGCCCTCATCTCGCTACAGTTAGCACTTAGTGATTTGTTTTGTTGAAAAAGAAAAATGTGATGCTGTAAAAAAAGGGCCCAACATGACTCTTTGCGATGAATGTACACAGAGAGAAAAGATGAGCAATAAAAAACACATTATTTTTGTCATAAGCCAAAGGCAAGTTGGTGTCAGCAGTTAGAAGGCTATAATCATCCAGTATGACTGAAGAAGTTTGTGTTGATGTTTTACTTTTTCTACAATACAGCCATGCAAAATGTTCCACAGTCTCAGATCCATCAGCTTATTACTGATAATATGATGTATTGATTGATGTTTGCATGTTTAAGTCTTTAGGAAAACAATAAAATAAAATTAATCTCTGTCGTCCTCCATCTTTTGTGCAAGAGTTTGATGTTGAGAAATGAAGGAGCCATTTTTGGTTAAAACAATGTTATGAAAGATCTGACATGATTGTGCAATCTTGTGGGGTCTGTTAGCATTGTGTTGCGCATTTGTAGTCATTTTTGTGTTAAGGTGGATTACCTGAGGAAGCCATCTTGAATGTAGTTGACGCTAAAATTGATTTACGTTCCAATTCCTGTCAGAGAGTTTCATTATAAATCCATTTAATCATTCTGGAGCTCTTTTACTAAAAACTGTGTTGACCCAAACAATCAAATGGCAAAGTTTTAATCAAACATGGTGCACAAAGTGCAGCGCAACACCAAACCAAAATCTATATGTTACAAGGGTTTCTGCAAATAACTGTATCCATTCAAAATAATGCCAATTGCTTTGTGTTGTGCTCAGGAACACTGTTATGTCAGGATGTCTGTCTTGAGGCATCTGTAAATCATAATATGTTCATGTAGCTGTTTGACATTTGGGGGGGTTGTGTGAAGCCTAAGTTGTGTATGCTGGAAACAGCAGTGGGCTAAAGCCACTTCGGGCGATGCAGATGGGTTCTTGTGGTGTCAGCACCGCCCATGGAAATGACACGTGACTGTATGTTTCTAGCTTGATTTACTGCCATGTGTCATCAGTTTCTTTAGGGCCTGTAAAAGGACACAAGGGGACAGGATCTGACTCAGATCCAGGACTGCTGGCAGATCCATGCTAACAGGCTCATTGTAATGGTTAATAAAAGCATCTGGGACTGTGTTGGTTCACAAGACCCCCTAGTCCTCTTTTCCACATTATGCAAATTAGTCTGGACTCACACTTGTTGGATTAGCATTAAAATGCTCATTACATTTACTCCTAGCCAGAGTTGGTGGTTGTGCTGCATTCTATTTAGGTTGGAAATCAGAACTCTGATCTGGGAATGACATCAGAGCTGATGTGCACCAGTGTCAGACGAGTTAGAAAAAAGCACTCGGATTTGCGAATTGTTCTACTCAGTTGCCAGGTTAGCTAACATTAGCAATACCAGCGAATAACAGTATCATTTTTTTACATTCTGTGTAACATGTAGCAGCATTCTGTTGCAATGCACCAGTAGTCAAGCTGAATAGTTTGTCATGTCTGTCGTGGCAAATTCTGTAAATTACTGGCATCAGTCTCTTACTGTGACTGAAATGAACCCTGTTTCTAAATGTGATTCATCCAACCAGAGTTCTGTTATCATTAATACTAAATCCATATTCATATTTGTTTTAAAAAATTATACAGAAAGTACGAATTTAATATGTAAGAGCTTTTAAACACTTATGCAAAGATGTAATAACTGAACTCAGGAAGACATAAGATATGTATTATTGTTCCCTGATGATCAGGTCTTGGTCCAGATTCATCTAACGTGCCTGCAGTTCACCTCAGTATTATAATAAGTAATTCACTACAACAGCAATAAGTAATTCTTGAGATGACGGACTGTTATTCAATAGAGACAAAAGTCTATGAAAGCAAAGCTACGAATGTCTTTGCTCAGGTGAGAGTTGGGCAAGTGGGCAGGATGCCAAGCTGTTCTAGTCTGGGAAAAGTTCTGAATGTCACAAGTGACACAATTATGTCTGCTTCAGATACGTCTCTCAGCTGTACTTCATCAAGATCATGAACCACTTAAACGGTAGCTGTGAGACAGACACGTTACTGAACACTGAGGACTTCAAGACAAAAACAGTTTGATTCCCTTTCATAGGAACTTTCAAGCCTATATTAAAGTTGCTGGACACAAGAGCGTGACGCTTCACTAAACAACCAATTGGATTATAAGCTTAGAAGAAAGAAGGCAGAGAGGTGGTAAGCCCAGAATAGTGACATTTGCAGGAACGGGCAATCTCTGAAATCTCTGTCTTCACTCAGGCATTAAATAAAACATCTTGATGTGAATCTCACTAAACGCTAAATGTTTTTTTATGAGTATCACGAATACATAAAAGACACATAATGCTAAGCTTCACATGTCTGTTCGTGTATTTCCACAAAAACTGCTCTTACTCATAAAAATGACTCATTTATATGGCAACATATGGTATCTAAGCAGTTGTCATCATGGTGTTAGCCTGATAATTTAACTACTTTTACTCTGCTATTCTCCCTTTTCTGCTGCTGTAAAACACTGTGTGTTAAGTGATAAATAAACTGAGTTCTGCACAGATATCTCAGCCACATGAAGAATTGCATTACATTAAGGAAATCCAATGGAGCAGCTTTCTTTCCTGCACTTTTACTGCAGTCAAGCTTCACATGTCTTCAGCCGAAGCGCAGCAGAGGTGAGCAACGGAGGGTAGAAAGTAGTAGTTCGGGGGAGGGTTTAGGAGAGAATGTCTACAATGTGAAGGGAAATTTGGATGCAGCCCCAGGGAGCGCAGGAGAGGTGTGAAAAGTAGGCTGGGTCTCGGTGATTTAAAGTGACTACATTTTCTTAGACAGGTCACAAAACATGTGGATAGCCGGTTCTTTTGTGTGTGTGTGCGCAGTTGGCAGCGAATGTAATCGACCGTGGTAATGGTGATTACATGGGACAGCTAAGGATAGCAAAGAGAGAAGCCTTCCATCTGTGTAGTGAGTTATGGTAGGTGAGACTTTTTTGCAGGAAGAGATGCTCTACTCTGCCATGCTAGTGCTGTTTGAGTAAAAAGGCATTTTCAAAGTATGCAAATAAGGTAATGAGTGTGTGCCATCACTTTTTTTTTCTGTGTAGAGAAGACCTTGTGGGTCTTATGAGTCTCATGATGCAGTGCTTGAAGCTAGAGAGCTATGCAAGTAATGGCCTTGCACAGACTAGATAATTAGTCAAACGCTGATTCTTTTTTCAACTCCTGTAGGAACCGTGCTGCTACGGCTAAATATCACCCACTAAAGTGGTGCTTATCCCTCTGTGTGGGCTTGAAAAATGACAATATCATATGGGCCATATGTCTGTGTGTGTCTCTGTGTGCATATGTTTATAAACCTGGCTTTCTGTATGAGTACATAGATACTCTAATCTTTTTTATGCTGTTTGTATTTCATTTTTGAGTCTTCAAAGTGCCTTTAAGCTTGCGTTGTTGCATCATTAACCCAAATACCACAATGTAGCAGACAGCTTGTTGGGGCAGACTGATAACTGCCAGTGTCTTTGCCTTATATTGAGTTCATATTTGTCAGCACGGTTATGTGAAGCTCGGATTCTGACGCTTTAATTTGACCTTGTGCCTCACGTGTCCATTTGTTGTGCAGGAGCTTCAATTTGAGCGGCTAACCAGGGAGCTGGAAGTGGAGAGGCAGATTGTGGCCAATCAGCTGGAAAGATGCAGACTTGGGGCCGAGTCACCAGGCGCTGGTAGCAGCAGGTAATGAGAAGCTACACACATAAACACACACACACACAAAGTCACAATCCAACACATGCCTTCTTCCTCCTTCACAGCAGGGACCATATTCCATACCTTATGGTAAAACAATATCTTGCTCAGATATGATTGGATGTTATACCTTCATCTTTTCCTACCCATTCTTTTGTTTTGACATAAATGGCATTATACATTGTAAATATTTATAGTTAATTGTAATAGTGATGTCAGTTTTTAACTTTAATGATGCTTCTTTTTTTTTCCGAAACATTTACCAAAACAATCATGTACAGTATATGAAATGTTGCTGAATGAAACATTTGCACTTTAAACTCACCTGCAAATCATTAGAACAAACATGAGCTTGCTGTCATGTCTTTTTCAAACATGTTTGGCTTATTTTAAAATGTCATTTACCAAAATGTCCCAGTGCTTAAGAAATTCCCATCGTCATACACATTATAATGGACTCAAGGTTTCCCTTTAATAAATAGGATTTATTCTGAATCTTTCATAGATACTTTTTTTGCTATCTAGACTTCAGCAAAAAGTCAAACAGTCATTAAAATAAATTGTTTTTATCATGTTTGATTTTTTTTATTGTACATAAGCAGACAGTGTCTGAACTAAGAGATTAGTTAAGATACAAATACTTAGTCACCAATACAATTTTTAGGGTTGGGCAGATGCCGATGCTAGCATCGGAAATACTCGCCAATTCTGGCAAAAATTAGGGTTTTTGGATCAGCAAGTACTTATGTCTAAACATGAACTGATACCACGTAAACAGGATTATATTTTTTTGCCTGCCCAACCCAACCACATGCTGACAGTGGAAGTGACGTAGTCTTGCTAGGCAGAGAGAGACAGCTGCATGTGATTCATTGTTTTGCTAACGCTTAGCACTAGCATTATGTCAGCAATTAGGCATTATTTCTCCTTGTAATATCGTACAAGTAGAACGGCAACATGCCTAAGATGCAGGACTCGGTACTCGGTATAGGCGAATACCTAAACCCCAGGTAGCGGAATCTGTATCGGACAGGAAAATTGGTATCAGAACATCCTATTAACCACCAAAGTAGTCGAATGGCTCCATCCTCTGAATAAAAATAAACAAGCCTTTAAACATATCGTTGGTATTTGACAGTAATTTATGCTTTTGATTTAAACACAACATTAATGTGCAGTCACATCAAACATTAGAGTAAGAAAGAAAATAAAGAGCTGAGTCGTAGACGGTTGGTTTGTTGAGTAAACTGCAGCAGTTAAAGGGTTAATATTTCTTCACTGACATACAGTAGGAACGTCTCAGTGAGTTTTTTTATGTTTTGAATAGATCAACACTTATTTAAATCAATCCAACCGACAACCACGACCCTGCAGTGGCTGTAATTTGACTTCAGTTATGTAGCTTTAAACATGAATTAAAGTGTAATTTGTTTCTCACGGTTTTCTGTACGTAACTGTAAGTTGTTGCTAAGCTGTGTAAAAAAATACATCTAACAGGACTTGTTTTTAGTATATTACATGTGTAAAAATGATCCACATATTACTCACAAAGGACAAGTTTATTTGACTTCTGATGGCAGATTCGAGCTGCATTTATTCTGAAATGTTTGCAATACAGCTGAATATAATGTGCTATAATGGCTCTATGTGATATTTTCTAGCTTTATGATAATAACCCCTGTGCCCTTAGAGTTCATTCTTATTTTTGCACTCCAGCCTGCGCGTTCCTGCTCTCACTACTCAAGAATGAGGGTCCATTTCCCTCCTTTTGGCTGTTTTTGAGGAGGTTTTTAGCAGGTTTAAGTGCACCAGCATAGCTGTGTTCTCAAACTCTCTGGAAACACTTGCTGTGCTTTTTATTTTCATCTTTCTCTTCGAGAGTTACTGCTTTTATGTCTCAAATTTTGAATACCCATCCATGCCATATTTGGGTGGGAGAAAATCCCTTTGTTTTGCAGTGAATTGCATTTTATTTACCCCTTAAATCATAACAAACACTTAACAGACTGGAGCCTGATCAAGGTTTAGAAAGAGTAATTCCTTATATTGTGAAATCATGTTTCTGTTATAGTCTCTAGAAATGAAAACGTTTTCTTGCATTTTTACTGAAAGTGGATTTTCCATCACAAAATAGTAAAAACATCTGATAGAGGTTTTAGTGATGAATATTTGTGAGTATTTTATCTCTTTAAAAGATTCTAATTTACAATTTATTTCAGTCTCTTTTTTATTGCAGCACAATTAAAAATATCAAATACATAATTCAAAGCTAAAACAGATTAATAATCAGCTTCCTGCCATAGGAATCAATTTGGTTTTCCTGAGATAATGTTTTAGATTCTTTGTAATGATTTTTATGTTAAAGCAGTAAAGGTTCCTTTCACTGGAACTAAATGATGGAGCCCAACCTCTGAAAACAAGCCCATACCTTGATCCCCATCCAAGTTCTGTTCTCCTGGCAACCTTCAAACTCAGACTCATCGATCAGACTGCCAGACAGAGAAGCCTGATTCCTCATTCCAGAGAACACATCTCCACAAGCTCTAGAGTCCAGTGGTGGCATGTTTTAGACCACTACATGCAACGCTTTGCATTACACCTGGTGATGTAAGCTTCAGAGACAGCAGCCATGTAAATCCATTCCATGAAGCTCTTTACACTGTTCATGAGCTAGTCTGAAGTCCTCATGGAGTTAGTTGAGTTGTAGCTACTGACTCTGCAGAAAGTTGCTGAGTTCTGCTCATTGTGCTCCTCAGCATGACCCTGATCTGTGAGTTTGTTATTGAGTTGCTGTTATTCCTACTCAGTTCCTAACAGTCCATCATGAAATATTTAGTATTAAGGAGATTCAACAGATGGATTTGTTGTTCCGGTGGTATCCTTTTCTTTTTCAAATTCACTGAACACCACAAATGTTTGAACAAAGCAGCTTGCACACTAAAATACTTTATTTTCTATATCTGTGGCCATGAAAATGAATAGAACACCTATATTTGGGGATTTGGAGGAGTGTTTCAGTGCTCCATAACATAATGTATATGCGGACACATTTCCCACTAGGGCAGCAGGACCACCTATAAACGTCCTATAAGGAAATACATGAAACCCAATTTACAAGCCTGCTTTAACCCCATAGGAAGACAAATGAAATGGTTGTCACAGGATGTTTGTATTTAAAAGAAGATCAGCTTCAGCACAGAGTCACGGTGACTCGTTGAAAAGCACAGCAGGACAATTACAGAGGTGACAAGACACATAAGGATCCTGATGAGAGCCATTACATTTCACAACGCCTCTAAGGCTGGCTTCTGAAAACACAAAGGAGCGGGTCTTCAAACTTTCTTGCAATACTCAACCTCCCACGTGCCAAGTCTGGTGCCAAGTGATGTTTATGAAATGAAGTGCAGAGTTGTTGTTTTGGTTGTTCAGTGTTACTTTCACTAGCAGAACCTTTTCCCATGCAGTTTGTGGTCAACATGCAGCGTGCAGCCTTCTCATCACCACTGTCATCATGGTAGCCATTCTTCTGCTTGATCTGCCATGGTTCAGTGGCGCACAACTTTCCCAGCATCATCTTTTTAATTGCCTTTGTGCTCATTGCAAGTCTGAGCGGTGCTTCTTAAAGCATCTCTAATGTCACCTTGGATTAAAGAAAGATAATCGAAGTGGAGACTTTAAATATTTGACATGAGTAAACACAGAATGTTAAAGTATTTTGGTTACTTTGATCTGAACTGTATAAAATTGAACAGAACACACAAATACTTGACTTGTAATTAAGAGCTTCGTGTGTCCTTCTACATGTCTTCCTCCCTCTGCAATTTCTGTTGCACACAACTGTTTCTTAATTACAGATGTTTGCAAATGTAAAATTTTAACAACACTTAACAGATAAGATCAATTTTTTGGTTGAAATCCCTTAAACAGGAGATTTATGTACTTTTAGTGTCAATGTCTTTTCTTCAAGAAGTTTATGTTCCAATTATCAAAATGAAAACAGGAAGTCTTCGCTTTCTTAACCTATATGTTAACGAGACAGACCAAGGTGCATTCTGGGATCTCAGCAGACATAGACATACGAGAGCCTTCTTAATCTCTATAACTAAATAACCACAGTGCACAATACTTTATGCATTCTGTAAACTGTTAGTAAACTTGACTCAGAAAACAGATGCTGACTTGATATGAAAACAATGCAGATGATCATGTTTAAACAGCTTGAAACTCTGCAGAACATCTTCTCATCTAGAGATCTGCAGTTTTTTTTATCTGTGTGGGCCTCGTGTGTCAGCTCGTCACAATAAGTACCACTCTCCTTTTTATGTGTTTGCAGCTTCTTGTTTACTAACATTGCTAAAAGGTTCCCAGAATACAATGCGCTGAGGAATGTGTGGTGGCTTTTCTGTACCACCCCTTTGCCTTTCTGTGTTGTAGTTAAAACACCAGAAATAATTTTAAAACTCTAAATAAATATTAGTAAAAGTAAGGTTTTTGGTATTTATCCCATAAATCCAGAAACAAGATTCTTTGCTAACATCTAGCGACGATAAGCAGATTGTGTAAAATAACATGGATCTTTTCAGGTCTGTTTTATGGGGGGTCGTTTAGTACGATATCCTGCTCAGAGCTTATTCTGAAACTTTACTTAGGATCATTGATCATTTTTAAGTCTCAGTCTGAAGATCCTGTTTGTTCCTGAGGGTTGTCTCTGACTAATAAAGTCAAACTGTAATCGTTCTCTGACTGGACCACAGCTGTTCTGCATCGTTCTCTTAGGACTGGCTTGCTAACTCTGAGACGTTCACTATGTACCAGTTAACCTGATCGACTTCAAGACTGTTTGTGTAAATATGAAGCTAAATCACTTTCTGGAACCATTTGTCTCGTTTTCCTGGATTCATTTTGGAAATATGTAATCCAGCAGCATTTTAAAAAACATGCATAAAAAAAATCTAACTTTTTTAGCTCAAATAAAACACAACATTTTTGGAGCTTCACAAACAGAAAATTCCAGACTTTAAACATAAGAATGGTTGACAATCTGTTTCATGTCTAATGCAGCACTTATCACTTCATCGTGAATTTATTTAAGATGTTTCTTCCATTTCTTAACATTCCTGTTTATTGTGTCTCCTCACAGCTCATCAGAGAAGTCTCTGCCATGGAGGACTGCAGGTATGTTAAATCACTCTGCAAAATGAAGGAACTGCAGCAACTTTTAGTAAAAGATGTTTTTTTTTCTGTCTGTGTCATTTTGAAAACCATCCCTGTTAAATTACTAATAGAAAACTAATTACAAATACAAATACTAACGTCTTTGACACATCAGCTTGTAGCCTTTCTCCTCTTTTAGGCCCACTGTAAATGAGAACGAGCAGACACTGGACAACATGTTAAGTACCACCGTGATAAAATATTGAAACAGTAAGACAAAACCTGCTTAGCTAAGTGCTCCAGTTCTGGCTTTGGATTAAATGGATGTTTGTGAAGTACATTCTTGACATGCTTTCACATTTCCTCGATAATCTTTACCAGTACGACCCTCTTCAACAAAGCACTTGACAGCCTCAGGTCTTTTCTTGTTTTAATAGTTATTTAAGCTGTTTCTGCTCGCTCAAACAAAACAGCAGCAGTGACGGGTTGCAGAAGGATTTTACTCATATTCCCTTCAGTGTCTGTCTGTTTAACCATCTTATCAGATCTTTAGAGAGAACAGATAATAAATTACATTTGCTAATGTCTTTAATGGCTTATTAATTGCGGGGTGCAAATCAACATTTTTTTGCAGTGGTCATTAATCTTTTATTGTTGATTCTGTCAGAAGAGCCCATTGGGGGTTATAGCAGTACACATGCACTGGGAATATTAATACCACTTGCTTTTCTCATTAACTGCCTGCTCCTCATTTCCTTTTCTGAATGCATTTCATTAGCGTTAGAACGGAGTCGGAGACTAATCGCAGTCACAGTTTTGCTTTGTGTTGATTGGTAATGGTTCTGCAGATTTGGAAATGTGCTTTTTTAATACTTAAGGTGGACTCAGCTCTGTGCCGCACATATATTTGGCTGTGAATAGAAGTGTCACTGCATAAACAAGTTATTTTGCCCCTGGTAATGTCACTGCAGTGGCACCTAATGTCCACTGAGAGTAGAGGAGAAACGGCACAGAATCCAGCTTTCCTTCAGTTTCTGTCTCTGATGTGGTCTTCGTGCTGGCAGCCCAATATGTAAGTGTCACAACCGTGAGGGATCTCTCTCAAAAACACTGCTCTTTCAGAATCTGCACACCTTAAACAAATATTGTGTCTTGAAAGCTGTTATTGCAAAAATTCTAATATTATTTGACTATAATTCTTGTTTTCTTTACTCTCTGATATGGAAATGAAGAGAAAGTGCAGTGGTAGATATCAGTAGCAATTATCAAATCCACACTCTTCCCACGCTGGTTTATGTCTATCCGACACAATTACAAGCCTATAGTCCCTTAAGTGCTCATAAATATGTATGTTTAATCTTATAAAGACAAGCATTAGCAGCAGAATACATATTTATTACAGTGAAAACGAGTCGAGCTCAAGACAGTTTCTCTTTGAAACAGCGTATTAATCCAAACCTTTTCTCTCGAAAAACTCCTGATTTTTCATCGAATAAACAAACTATAAATGCAAATGCATGATGTTTAAATTCAGTAAACACTTAAAATATACTAATGAGTGAAAAGCCAGAAAAAAGTCAAGCATTCCTGTGGAAATTTAGAAAGTGGTATTGGTCAGATTTAAAATGCCGTAAATGGATGAGAAACAGTGTCGAGTGGAGGGACGAACTTAAAAAAAGGTCAATCTGTAGATATGAATGTTTAATAGAAACTACTGAGACACAAATGTGAGAAGTGACAGCTCTTTTCTTCTTTGGTTTGGAAATAAAAACTCTCTCACATTCATTTTAATTAGGACTGGAGTTGAATATAGTAATCAGTCAGGCACAAAAACTTGTAATTTTACAAATATTTATTAGAGACTGCATCAAAAAGAAAATCAAACATTTTTCAAGCAGCTGTTTGTTTTTTGCTCTCGATCCAGCCGTGACCTACCCTAACACCAGCGTCATCAGCACACTGTGCTGCAGATTCTACTGGAACTTCTTACTTTAGTGCCCAGTTTAACTACTGTAATTACATGTTTCACAAATAAATACCAAACTACAAGTGACAGTATAATAGTTGCCTTGTTAGATTGATAATGAGTCTGACCAGAACAATGCAGCAAGAGTGAGCACCCAATTTTATTTCTTCACCGCTCTTTGTTTATTCTGCAGAGCAAAGACTGTAAACAAAACACAGTCCTGTTTTTTTTTATCAGGTTAACCTGTCAGTATTGTTATTAAGTAACATCTTTTTATTTTTTGTATTTAATTTTCTTTTTAATTATAAATATTGTTTGCTCATTTGTTATACACACAAGTGTTTATTTATTAAAACATTTGTCTTGAAATAAAAACCAACAATAGTCACTGAAATAACTTGAAACTGACAAAAGTAATAACAATTTAAAATGTAATGAAAATGAGATTTTGCTTTTGAATTGTGGTTCAACAGATTAATAAAAATCCCAAATGAAACTGGCCTGGACAAAACAAGTGTACCACAGGAAAAGATTACAAATAATTTGACCATAGGGACATTGTTAAAGGTGTGTCCTGTAATTGGTATCATGTAAACCTCAAGCTTTTCATTAAACATTCAGTCTGTTTGGTATCATTGTGTGCACCACACTGAACATGGACCAAATAAAGCAAATGCCAGAGCTGTCTGAGGAGCTCAGAGAAGATATTAAAAACACTCAAGAATGGCTAAGATCAAACAACTGGACTCTTCTGAATTGCTCTTCTGTGACCCCTGATCTTAATGGTGCGTTCACACCGGCCCAACCATCAACTCCATAAGCGGCAAGTTTATATGTAAAGTCTATGGTGGACGGGCGTCAGACAGACGTCAACGGCTCTGCGGCGCTTTGTGAGCTTTACGAGCGGCAACTTTTCAAGCTTTTCTAGCGTTTCAGGCGTTGACGTTTGAAAAGCTAGAAAAGCTCAAAGTTCAGCTAGCTGAACTTTTGACGTTCATAACGCTCTTGAAGTGGCATGTCAACCAATCAGAGCGTCTCATCGTAGTGACGTAAGACGTCACAGCATGTAGCCGGAAAGAAGCGGGATCAGCCAAAATGGAAGATAAATTAACCTCATCCAAACGTAGCTCCTGGAGCAAATGGTTAAACTCACCAAACTCAGAACGCATCTGAAGAATGGGGTGTATCCACAAACGGCGCTGATGCACCCGACGTCGACGTTGTCTAGATCTATGAAGTAAATAAATCCAAGCCACTGTCTCAATATGATCCGCCATGGTTCCGAACAGCCGATAACAAAGGAAGCCCCGCCTTCGCGCTCTTTTTCGGTCAGGCTTTACAAGCTTTAACGCCTATGCGCTCTGACTGGCAGGCGTTTTATGAGCTTCAACTTCAAACGTCAAATTTGGAGCGTTATCAGCGTTGCTTGACGTTGACAAAGTGGCCGGTGTGAACGCACCATAATTCTACTGAACATCTTGGAGGAAGCTGAAACATGCAGGCTAGAGAAGTAATCCTTCAAACCAGAAACAGCTGGAGCAGTTTGCTCGTGAGGAGTGGGCCAACACACCTGCTGACAGGTGCAGAAGTCTCAGACAGACTTACAGAAATCACCTGAATTCAGTGATTGTCTCAAAAGATTGTGCAACAGCATATTAAATGAAGGGTGCCTCCATTTTTGTTCATTATTTAGTTTTCCACACTATCATATAACGCTATTTTCATTTAGCTTTATAATTAAAATACGACAAAAACTATATTTTATATTTTGGTATATTCTAAAATAGGTGTATAATAGAAATAAAATGTGCTGATGTCTTGATTTGTTTTTAAATCATTTTTATCAAAACAAGAACAGCTGACAGGTACTCTGCAGACCTATTAGTTTCAGTGTAATGGTTTCTGTGGAAAACCCTGACCACACTGAGACAATCCTCAGTGTTTCTCTATGATTTCTGTCTCCCTCTGTGCTTGCAGTCTGTCTCTCCACCTGTTTCCTTTCTGCTCTGGCATTTTGGCTTCGACTTTATTAAATAGGGTCAAAGCTCAGTTTGAAAATCTGCCATCATTCTTTTAAAACTCTATTGTTGCATCCCTCTGCCTATCTGTTCCTTTAAAAATCCTTCTCAGTGTTACATTTTAGCCCTTTTTTCTTCTCAGCTCTTAAAAGCAATGTGCATTTTGTTAAAACAGTTTATGGACGTGTTGTAATGTGAGAGAGGGAGACTGTGTGGGGTGTGTGAGAGGCAAAACTAATCAGAGTTTGTTTTACCCAGAGCCATGTTTTCAATTAACAACTCTGTCAGAAGTGACGTAACTGATGAAAAGTCCAAAAAGCTGATAAAGACTAAACATGGGGAAGTTTCTGTGCTTGGGTCATACAGGGATTAGCTTTCTCTGAGCAGGAAATGCCCAATTCATATTCAGACAATTTGACCGCACGGCCTCCTTAATCTGTCTTGAGTCGATCCAATCTGTAAGTAGACAGGCAAACATTATATGTTCCGGATGTGGAAGTGCAGAACGTCAGGTTGTCAGACAGACTGCGCCTGTCTGTCAGCAGCTTTATTCAACGGGTCAGCTTTAGCAACAATGAAAGCTTCTTCATGGGATTCAGCTCTCATTCACTCACAGCTAAGCAAGCAGGATTTAACAGAACCAGACTGTCAGTGTTCGCCTCCTTGTTCTCCTCTGACTATTGTTCTGATGATTGCAGAGAAGCTCATTGACTCTTGTCACGCTTAACTGGATTGTAACTCTGGGGAAACAGTACATAGCTAGTTCTTGTTGTGTTCTTGTGTTGACGTCGGGGAATAATAGAGCAGTTTATAACAAATTTGTATTCCCCAAATTAATAAAGCTATAAAAATTAATAACTCCAGCTGTACACAACTTTAAAATGAGTGTATTAGGAGCTATTGTTTGTTTTTCTTTCGCTCTCTTAATGATGTTATTACATTTCAGGTCCCGTCTCAGTATTTTTTATTTTTTTTCTGGCTTAACATTCTTAGTCACAGTTTGACTTTCTGGTCCCCTCTGTCTTCTCAGATACCTCTGCCTCAGGGGACACAAAGTCTCGAGTGACTGACAGCTCCCAGTCGCCCAGCTATCGGATCAGAACTGAGTCAGAGCAGGTGTCTCTGTACTCCCCGGAGCAGTCGTCCCTTCATGAAAGTGAGGGTCTGTTATTGCCTTCAGTCTATCTTCTCCAGTCCTCTTTTCTCACCTAACATATTCATTCTTTTGCCTCTGCTCTAGCGGACGTTTTCAGCTAGCATCCACCTTAAAAAATCTTTATTATAATTCTTTAAATGATGTTTGAGTCCTTTTTCACTGAACAGTATGAGAATTGTCCCTTTTTAACCCTTCATATGAAAGTCAGAGGATTTACTTAGTGTGAATTCTGGTGTTAGAGCTTCAAACTGAACGGCTGTTTGTTGCTTTCCATCATCCAATATCCTCGTGTGTTATCATCTCTGTTATTAATATGAATTTCCTTTGTGTATGTTTGGAATTATGAGCCATTTCTTCTACCTAACAGATCCTTATTTGCATTCACTGACTGAAATTCTCCCTGTGAGATTTATGAGAGAACAAAGATTTCTATCAGAAAAGACCAAATTTAATGCAGATTGTCTATCAAATCTCTTGTGTTCTTGCGTGAAAATGACTTCTGTTTTCTGTGAAAGCCGATCTTTCATCGAAAGTTACAGAACGCTTGATGTTGGTGCTCTGAATCACAGAGTGGTTAAGCTGTTGTTTCCCTACTGTGTTGTTATTAGAAGGGCTATTTATTTAAAGGGCACGTCTTGTTATGAAACCTCCTACAATGTGTCCCCCGTGCCTCTAACCTCCTCCCTTTCCTCTTTGTCTACATTTAATTCACGTCAGTTTCTCCCTCTCCTCCTCTCAGGGTCTGCAGGGAATTCATGTGGCTCAGCTCAGATGAACTCTTACTCTGACAGTGGCTATCAGGATGCCAGCAGCGGCTACATCAGTGGGCAGAATCACACCAAGGCAGAGCTGAAGATGCAGCACTCCTTCCCTGGTGCTGGCACCTTGATGAGGAACGCCAGAGCAGAGGGACAGGCTTCAGCCCAGGTACATGCAGCAAGAAGCATAACACAGAACAACTAATCACTGTCTTACACGTCATAACAATTACTGTTAAATTACTGTTGCCTTGTGAGTATAGAAACATAAAGGCTGAAGAGCACAGAAGGTATAGAGTCAACATAATCACACTTCATACACAGAGGCTGCTGGGAAACCAAATGGAACTGTCACACTCTAGTGGGGGGTGGAAATATCAAGTAAACATGGCCTAGAGTACAGTCATGCCCTGTGATGAAAGTATTTATATTATGCGTGTTATTTAAAAATCTCATTCTTTCTGTATGAGTCAGTTTACGTCAAGAAAAAGTGTCAATTTTCAGCTAATTAAAGAAACTGTCACTGCAGTTTTTATTTCTTATTTTCAGATTCCGCCAGTGACAACAGCACAGCCGGGTCGTGCAATGCGAAGAGTTAGCTCAGTGCCTTCCCGCTCTCATTCTCCTGCGTATGCCAGCAGTATTTCTCCATCCCGCGGCTCTCTGCGTACCTCAGTTGGCAGTGCCTACGGCTCCCCCATAGTAACCGAACCCAAACCTTTCTCCAGCATCTTTTCCACCTTGCCCTCTGTGCAGCGTACAAACAGCATGGGTGGCGGTTGCTCACCCTACTCCAATCAGAAAACCTCCCCCGCAGGACTGCGCCGCGTGGGCTCCACAAACTCACGGCCCGGCACAGCTGGCCGCACCACCTCACCTTACCAGACCTCTGCGGGGTCATCGTCAGGCCGCATGGGCTCTCCTCTGACCATGATGGACAGCATCAATCCTCCACTGACTAAGCAGCCCACTCACTCATCATCTCCAGTCAGGGCTAGTATGATCGCTGTGCCACAGCACTACAGCACCACCCTGCCTCACTCCCTGCTCCACAACACCGACCTGTATGGACCTCAGAGTTACGACATTTACGAGAGGATGACACGACCTGACAGCCTCACAGGTGAACACACACACACACTCACACACACACACACACACACACACACACACACACACACACACACTGTTTTGTTATCCTTATGGGGACCGTCCATTGACTTCCATTGATTTTAGTAACTAGATTTATACCTAACCAAAACCCTTTTACTAACCTTAACCATTACTGATCTATAACTAACCCTAAGACTAACTAAAACTCTATTCACACCATACCTATAAACCTAACCCCTAACCCTAAAAAGGGGAGTCCCCCTCATGGGGACCAGGCTTCGGTCCCCACAAGAACCCTCGGACCCCAGAAAGATAGTAAAAGTCAGGAAACTGGTCCTCAGGAGGTCAGAAAAACAAGCCCACACACACACACACAAACACACACACTGCTTTCTTGTGTTCTAGCTCAGCATAATATTTGAAGTTATTTGTTTCTGTAAAATTTTCTCGTCAGTCATGTGAAACTATTTTATGTTTCTTTTCTTTGCATGTTAAACAGGATGCAGGTAAATAGAGACATTTATTGACACATATATGATCTGCTTTAATCAGAACCACGGAAAATATGTTTTCCTATTTGTAGTCCAGCCACTTGAACACATCACGCAAAGACCAGCAGAAAGGAAGCTTTATACTGTATGTGTCTATGACTGTCAGGTAGAATCCCTTTTGTGAGAACATATCTATGAGCTTAAAATCACTATTACTTATTGTTTTTTTAAATATTTTCCTCAAACTTTTAGTTGCAATAATCAAACATAAATCATGAAATTTGTTCAAGTTGAGCCTGAGATTTGTTCTTTCATCTGTTTTTTCGGTCTTGATGTGATTTATAAAAGGGCCGAGGCAGCCTGCGGAGTCGAATTTCAGATGAAAGATATCCAACATGCGTAGTGCAGTATCTGTAATGTTTAGATTGAGACCTTTTAAATGCATAACGTTGATAAATCCATATGCAGGTGAGGATTAACAGAAGATGAAAAGACACGCCTCTTGTTTTCTGACTCCATGTCAATTTGTGCTGTTTTATGAGCTTTTCTAGTATAATCATCATGGTGGAATAATACTTGGTCCTAATCATGTAGAACATTATTTCTAGGGTCCTGATCTTATGATGACTAATGTGTTAAATAAGGGAATTGCTCCACAAGCTTATGTGTGTTTGATTTAACTCCAAAAAGAAGTTAGATGTGATCAGGTAGATAAACATTAAAGTGCACACCCGCCCAGTCGTGGTTGTTTTATTCTAAACATGAATGTTGGCAGATTTAAATGTATTTACATTGTTTCCAGTCTGAAGCCCTACAGATAAATTCCTCCTGCTCAGTTTCTGCTTTTATGTTTTTGTGTTTTATGCTGAAAGAAAAGGCATATTTGTTACATAACTGAACAAAACTAAGGTTTGTATTTCAGATGCAGTGACATTTGCAGAATAAGTTAATCAGTTTTGATTTTGTTTTGCTTTTCTTGTACGGATGCACCCAAATTTCTTGGCAAATCAAACTCTGCTTTTATTATAGATTCAGGTAAATACTTTTAACAAAGCTGCACCTTTTCCAGCTTATACTACCAATAGGTGATCTACTTCATCATTAGATACCTGCTTGTGCAAACAGGTGGTTTGATCGACTCTTTCGGAGCCAACTGCTCAACATGTCTGGATTTATCAGATCTCTCAAAGTTCATATCTGGATTCATCGAGGCCCGTTTAAAAATAATTGGGTGTTTTTTCTCACCCTGTGACTGAGGTTGAGCTTTTCTGACACTGTGCAATGTGTTTCAGGGTAAAAAAAAAAAAAAAACATTGAAGAATTCCAGAGCAAATGCTGCTAGGATTTATATTCTCACACACTGCATCTCTGGAATATTTCAGTGTAGCAGTGTAGATAGAAGTGATTACTCAGAAACCACAACAGAAAGATTTTAGAACCAAAAACGTGACGGTTGATTCAAACAACATCACAGTTGTGAAGACTTTCCTTATTAGTGTGTTTAAAGGGTTTTTTTTACTTGAAGAAATGGTGGTTTGATTCTAATAAAAGCAGCAAAGCAGCGCTCACTGTAAAAATATCACTGGCTTCCTTTTGAAGGTTAAACCATGTTCTTACTCAGCAAATGTTTCTGATGATGTTGGAAGGTTAATGTCCTCTATTTCTCCTCCACTTCATGCTGCCGGGGATTTCCTCAGATGCCCTCATTGATGGAGACATTAAAGGTGAAATTTTGCGATATTTGCTCTTCATCTTCTGTTTTTATGCAGCACATGCTGGTGTTTATTTAACATAAATCCACTGTTTTACTTAATATTTAAATGTAAATTTCAGAAATCTTGCTGGAAATTGGTTTAGTTTACATTTCTTTTGCCTTTCTGAGCTCCAAATCAGCTGATTTTAGAAATGCAGCATAGCTTCTGTTAGAGTCTCTGTGGCTGATAGCTGAACAAACAGGGGAGGGTGATGGCAGCTGGGATTTGTCTGTAGATGAGTAATGAGAGACTGGACCTTTACTAGTATGTTTTCCTGTTCTACATCTACCTCTTTAGGTCTGTAAAGTCCCATGATGTGTTTCAGAAAATGTTAATTTGATTTTTTCTTGTTTTTGTTGTTTCTGGTTCTTTTGGCAGAGTATTGTAATATCGGTTTCTGTTACCTCTTTGAGAAAAGAAATGATTCTGAGATGTGAGGTTGTGTGTTTAGAGTTATCACAGCATTTTACAGCGGCAGACATTTTTAGAGACATTTCAGGATTTTTTTTCTGTCTTGTTTGATTTGTTTGGTTATTTTTCATAATATAATTCAAATTTTTGCCTTTACTGTATATGTTAAAATTTTCTTTTAATCAACAATCTTGAGAGATTTAAACCTTTTTTATCCTTTAGATAAGAACTGATAAACACCAGCCAAGACTTGACTGGCAGCGTCGTCTTACATGTACTTCTTTCCTTTATCCTTTTCTTTTTATTATTCTTAGTTTGGTTCTGCTCTACCTTATTTTTTCTGTAGTTTTCATTTTTCAAAAACACTTATTCTGCACATCATTTACAAGAGTCTTTAATCAGTTTCTGATCATCTTTGTCCATTAGAAATAAAAATTCAAAATTTTATTTGAAAACATGTCTCAAAAAGCTTAAACAGTTTCCACTGCAAAACCTATTTTTTGTTTTTCTTCATAACCTGTTTCCTTCCTCTAAAACACATTTTTTTATTTATTTCATTATCGATTACCAAAAAGCTTATACCCATTTCTTGTGCCTTATTTCACCCCCTCCATGTCTTTTCTCTTCTTACCACCCACCTGCGCTGTCATTGGCGAGAAGTCACAGCTTCCCTTCACAGCTGAAAAATGGAGAAAGAAAACAAATTGTATCTAATAATGTGCTTGTTACTTTGTGTCCAATCAGATAACAGAGTGGCACAAAGAGGAAATGGAATACTTGTTTGTTTGTTCTCTCGTTCTGACAGCTGAGCTACCTCGTAGGTTTCATCCGAGCTGTGATTTATTTTCACCACTATACTCACTTTTATGCGTAGTGACTTTCTGGTAATCCTTTCACTTTTTATTTGTTGAAGTTCCGGGTGCTCTGAGAGAATTTTTGAATATATATATATATATTTTTTTTTTTTTTGGTGAGGGATGCATCCAGCTGTATCTGTTTCTCCAGAGCGAGCACGCGCCCAAGCCACCACCGCCTTTCATCTAGCTTCTGCCAAGTGTAATCTGTTAAAGCCACGGTGAGAGGACTGAGGGGGAGAATTAAATGACTGTAACGCAGAAGGAATGTGGGCCATTCATCCTCGGCAGACAGCAGAATGCTGTTTCTCCTTGACAATTTGCAGATGCTTTTAGGAGTGACTGCAGCCCTTCTATCAGGGGAGCAGAGTAAATAAGGCTCCTCATAGGGTCTTTAAAAGTGGATACTTTCAGAAGTCAAGCTGTTAAATGAGAGAGAAATTTTGTCCCACTTACTTATTCACAGCCGTCCTAGAAGTTAGAGTAGTTATTGGAGCTTTTTACCAGTTGATGGCATGTGGACGGTTCTACACATTCATTCTTACTCATTTGTACAACATCTAAATAAGAAGTTATGTAACAGACACATGAGATAAGGTGGATAAAACAAATGATGTGATCTTCGAGAGATCGAAGTCTGCTTAAATTCCTAGAAATTTGGAATTATTCACCTTTTATTTGAGTTTAAATGAGCTTGTTTCTGAACCTTATTCAGACAGTTTGTTTTCAGAACCATCCTGGTCATCTTTGGAGTTGTATGGAGTCTTTTTATAGAGAGATTTTTAATTCATGAACCCCTCCCCCTTCCTAATGGTCATTAGGGTCTTTGTTCACCTGGTTTGCATATGAGATGTTTTGATCACACACCCATTAGTTTGTTATCTGCTTATCAGACCATAAGATAAGTGGTTTCTGTAAATTTCCTTAAAGTTCTGTCTTCACTTCTGAAGGCTTCTTGTGCTGGTCAGGTTAAAAGGAGGAGGAGTTAAAGATGTGAAAGAGGAGAATATTAGTATTTTTGTTCATTTTTTATTGTTTCATGCCAGTTTTAACCACAGCTGCTAGTGAAGATATCCACAAGTCATTGGAGCATAGCTACTCTGTGGTGAGTACAATTTCCTGAAGCATATCAGTGATCTTGTGAACTCTGAGGCTGACAGTCAGTGCTGTTTTTGTTGAAGAACATCTGTTTTATATATTAAAAATGTGCATTCCCGTTGAACAAAGATATGCTGCCGTGTTCGTAGATGTTTTTTAACGGTTTCAGCATGTTTAACAGTTTACATCAGGACACGTTTCAGCAGAGTGCCACAACATTCAGATATTAATTCAGATGTACAAGGATTAAATCTAAACAATGCAAAGGCAGGTGAGAATTACCACTGATTAATAAAGGAGAACTGCGGGTGACAGAGTCACAATTTTAATGATAAATTTAAATAAATATTTCTCACAAGCATGAGGTCTTGTTCCCATGACTCAAGACAGATCTGCAGTAAACAGCCTGGTTTAAAAATGTCTTGAAAAGTAAATAAAAGTCACATTTGAAGGCAGCCAAATATTCCAATTAGCTATCAGGATCATGCGATTCAGGTTTTGTTCACAGTACACATTTGCAAATGTGTCCTAATTGAAACTACCACTGAATATTGAGCTGCAGCACGCGCATCTGAAAACATCTTCAAAGTGTACTCACACCTGTAACGCTGTCTATAATCAGATTACCCAGGATGCATTGTTGTATCTCATCTTAACGGACTCATTGTGCTTCATGTTTACACAGAATGGGAAGTTTCTGATTGTTTAAATAGACTCATCAACCCGCTTTTCATCTGTATTTTCCTCTATCCATTTATCTCCAACTTTTTTTTTATTATCTGATGCACTCAGTCTTTTAACTCTCGCTGCACTTTGCACCTCTGAAAACCTTTAAACAAGAGAAGCTGAACGGATTTCCTGCCCCGCTGCAGCTTGAGGGTTATTGTGTTGACAACCACGTAGTGAAAAGCCTCTTTAGCAAAAGAGTTTATCAGTGGAAAATAATTCTTTACTTTGTTTTTTTTTTTTCTTTTATTCTTCACATGAGTACAATTTAATTTCAGACTTCTTGTGTTGATGTGTTTGTAAGTGTTGCTGTTTGTGGCTTGGACTCCTTTCTAGACATTTCTGAGTGATTCTGAAAGGTTCACTAGTTGTGAGGTGAGTTCATAGACTTGATTCTGAAGATGTACAAAACTATAAAACAAGTGTTTTCAACCAATGATGCCAAAAACAATCTGTTCCTGTCAGAAAAACATATCTAAGTCTGTTTTCGGGTCCCGAACCAAGAACTTCATATGGTTTCTCAGTCACACAAACACTCATAAGATGCTTGATTGATCTGGTCACTGATTAGTTACTAATAAAAATGTTATTTTTCACTATCAGCATATTTTCTCTCAACACACTGGAGGATATGCTGTAAATTCAGTGAGAGTCTGATCAGTCTAATCCTGGTGGTGCAGCTTCTCATCAACAGAAATTTTGTTTTCATCAATCATGCATTTTCCTTCAGTTTATAAAGAATTAAGTGTCTGTGCAGTAAAACTTCAGGAGTGAAACACTTAATTCTTTAGATAAGACTTCAAATAGTTATATAAGCAAAAAAGTATCTCTTAAAAACATTTTAAAAGATTTGTAAATAATATCTAGCTTATTTAGAACCTTTTTTAGTTTCCAGAGATTGTTTTGCCGCATCATTAACATACTTTGGGTTTTCTTCTTTAAGCTTGATCCCTTTTATGTAGAAGACAAAGAACTGAAACTAAAACAACTATCGGGATGAAATTTTTACTAAGAATTATAGAGTCAATTCGTTTTTTTTTTTCAGTATTTTTTGATGCAGAGTGAAATCCGCAGTCTTTTAATTTATGTGCTCCCCACAGAGTTCAGAGCCTCAGGTCAATTTCATTCAAGTCCATTTTCTTCCTCCAAAATCTTTACTCTCCTGCCACGGGGTTGCCTCTATTCACGAAGGAGGAAAACACATTTATTGTTTAATTCTTTAGTTTTAAATTTTGAAAGAACTCCCTCGTTTAGCTGGTTCTGCTTGATAGACCTGCTGTTTATTTACTGTCTGAGCTCAGGCTGTTGGAGACGACCCAAGCGGCGTCTGTGGGCTCTCGATATGTGCAGCAAGCAGCAAGTTGCCAACTGGATTCTGGTCCATCGGGGTTCACAGCTTCATATGCATCACTGATGTGATGTTTAATAGAAACACTGGCTTTGAGATCACTTTAATTGTGTTTATTTGGGCAAAAACAGAGAATAAAGAAAAGCAAAATCTCTTTATAGCCGCTCTCTGTTCTATATTTAATGGCTCCCGTGTGTTTTTAATTTTGTCTTCAGCTTTAAAGCACTAAAACATTTACACCATCTTCATAATTTAGCTGTAATGTGTTTACATTATTGAGCCTCGTAAGAAAAACGATTATTTTGCCTGACCAGCAATTTCAGCTCTGACTGACTCACTGATTGTATGTCAGTGGAAATTTTAAAGGCCACAATAAGACAATAATAATTGTGAGTCTGATTGATTCGGTTCTTAAGTGGTTTCAGCTGTACATTTGTGTTCAATTGAACTTTTTCTATGTGGTAATTTTAGTCGCTGATTAACTGAACTGTATGTCGTATGATGCGGTTGGCTGTATCTGTGATGGTTCATGCTCTGATTCATTTATAATCCTCGTGGTCCTGCACCATCAGCTGTTCTTATTAGTGGCTCTTTTTAGTTTTACACAAGTAGAAGAAAAGTATCTGACAGTCTGGATGCAGAGCAGGAAAATCTTTTGTCCAGGTTGCAGGTTTTTGCTTGATTTTCATTTTACATAAGATGCACTTAAAATAAATCAGTTTTTCCTGTCAGCTACACAAGAGTAGAGAATTATTGTTACTAAGCAGAAAAGCTGCTTGTGAAACATGTTGAAGATCCAGTGGGCAGATTTCAGCTGGTGTGAAGTACTTGTACCTGTCACACTGTGTGTTTATGATATTCTAATAACTTGATTTCAACTCGTGTGTCTCTCTACAATGTAAGACGTTAACGATGCCAGACTATGTTACGTTTGGTCACAGCAGATTTGTATGTGTCAGAACATCTGACGGACGAATCAGTCCAAATAATGCATTTTTTAAAAAGCGTTGGTGTTAACGCTCATATTGTTAGACTAAAAAAAGCAGATGAGGAAGAGTAAAAGAAAACATGCTCAGAGTCTGAGAAAAAGTCATTTAAGTGTTAAATCAGCTGTTTGTGAACATGAAAAACCACAAACGACTGATTCAAGTTCACAGCCAAACATTTCTCTAATTATTATTTCAAAATAAAAGATTTTGTGTACAATAGCAGGAAAATGTGCTTCGCTAACCAACTCCAGACGTGATCAGCTATATGTCATGTCATATTTTAAAGATTTACATTTAATTTTATGATACTAGACAGTCTGGAGCTACATACCACTTGGACTCTTGAATATTCTTCCTCACTAATATTGGAACAATTCCACATTTTAGAGACTATTTATTTTCTTACTACTTCTTAAATTACATGTGATTATACATTTAAGTGTTTTCACATTGTGTAATTTTGTTCTTTCTTTTTAATTATTTATCTTTTCGCTGTGTAAAAATCTAAAAAAAAAACTTACCAGCTTCAGATGCCAGTATCAGTACATCATGTATTTATTGTGATACTTCATTGTATACAGTACATAGAAGAACATCTGACACATCTGAAGAAACATGTCTGTTGGAAAGTCTTTATTCTAAACACTAACTGTTAACCTTACAGGAGGGCGGAGCTCATATGCCAGTCAGCACAGTCAACCTGTACCAGACTTGAGGTCAGCCATGTCCCCGGACCGCCACATTGCTCCGATTTACGAGGACCGGACTTTTCAGGGTCCGTTGTATCGCAGCCCCAGCCACACCCAGCAGGGGACCCTCTACAGGAGCAGTTCAGGTTAGTCTCACGTTTATTCTTATTCTTATTAAGGACAGTAGCACACAGGTTATAAATCCTGGTGTGAATGCAAACTGTTAAAATGGTCAAAGTTAATGATGATGAATATATCAGGACTTTTTAAAATATTGTGTAATTACTGAGTTTATAAAAGACTTTTTTCGGCTCTCCTTCTGGTGAGAATTTTTTTATCACTTTCTTCCTTGTTTTTGTTCTTCATTTCCATTTTTCCTTTACTCCAACGTCCTTCCCCTTCTCCTTGTTCCCTTCCTTCTTCCCTTCTCCGACAGACAGAAAAGGGTGAGACATGAGTTAATGGGCAGGTTCTGATATGTCAGTCTACCTCAAAGGAATCCATTACCCATGTGTCACATTGAGCTCTTGAAAACGGACAAAGAGTCAGAGGACTTCTTGCTTACCCACATCCTTCTCTCTCACAGCTCTCTTTATGCTGTCTTTCTCTTCTCATCATCTCTCTTGCCTAAGATACAGATACTTTGTTTCTACAGACAGACTCTCCATTCAGTCTCCTCTGCTCAGACCGATAAGTGACCTGATAAATGTTATTGATGCGGCATAGGAGTCCCAAATTGCGAGCCACTGCATGTTTATGCAGTGATATTGAGGAAAAGTGAGTGAGGTGGAGCTGTAGGGGTTGTTCAATACATTCTTTGCATGAGCTGCTTCATTTGAAAAATCCAATCTGATCCTGGGTTTTTCTTTCCTCTGAAATGATATTTCTATGGGTCATTTTCCCCGCATTGGATTTCCATGCATCTTTGGGTTTTCCTGGAAGAACTGCACTCCTTTGTGTAAGCCGGACCCCGGTTTTGTTAAATGGAGTGTATCGATTCTTTGCTGAAAAGGTGAGAAATAGGATTCAAATAGTTTTGGTAAAACTGCAAAGCTGCTTATAATTTGTCTTCCCAGCGTCTCTGTAAGGTTACATTCTGGGAGGGAGCCACATTGTGGGTTTGAGCTGCTGCTCAACATAGAAGTGCACCCATGCAAGAAATTGTGTTTTTGGAGTAATGCCACGCGTTGACGTCTTGGTTCCTGTTAGGAGGGAGTTTACACATGCCCAGTTCTTTGGCTGATACGGATCTGGCCAGCACAATGGTCACACTGGCACAAATCACATGACTCGAGTCAGAGGGAGGGCTAAATCTTACCTTGTTTATGCACTTCTGTGTTCGTGATTCATTGTGCTTAAAAACATGGAGCAAATAAAGAAAACATGACGGCAGGATGTTTCATTTGGACTCACAGGTTTTGATGCTTGGTAGTCTTTGTCCTGATCGGTTTGGACCTGAATCACAGAAATCCGTTAGCTGTACTTGGCAGCCTTTCTATTAGAACGCAGGGTTGTAAAGGATCGAGAAGGGCTTTAGTGGATCGTCGAGCAGGTCGAGTCGTCCTGGGCTTTTAGAACACCAACAGAACCCCTCTGGCTCTACCCAGTCTTGTAAAACTAAACTACAAGTGAAGAAGTCTTTGAAGGATGATGGCTCTGCTTTCTACAACCACGGGAGCCGTGTTTTTATCCTCCTCACTAATTGTTTCCAGATATGAGAATTTGCCGTCTCAGAGCTTCAGCATGTTTTGTATGTTTTGTGAAAACTTGTACGCTAACGAGGTGCAAAGCTCTGAGCTGAGCTGGAAAAAGGTTTGCTAATCTCAGGTTGCATGACTTCATGATCCTGCGTATCTTTGTTTTGTGACTCTTTGATCTCTGTGTTTTTGTTGTTCAGGTGTGGGAAGCCTGAAGAGGACTTCGAGCCAGCGTAGCGCCATGACTTACCAAAGAAACAACTACGCTCTGAACCCCTCAGCCACCTATGCTGACCCATATCGCTTGGCACAATACAGGCCCTCCGACTCCACCTACCCTCGCCAGACCGTTGTTATGGATGATGACGCCACTAGATCTCCTTCTATAGACAGCATTCAGAAAGATCCCAGGTGAGCTTGTCATGACATCACAGTCATCCAGGGAAACCACCTGTACTTACAAGGCTTCCCTGTTCTGCTGGGTCAACACTGGTGTCCTCTTACTATTCAGCCAGAGAGTTCCTACACTGACCATTACGCTGGCTCAAATATACATGACCGTTTCACAATGGACTCTCACATGCACCGAAGTGTCGCCTCTGCTCTTTTAATATAGACTGATTAAAGTGGATAATGTGGATTACACTTGTAAAAAAACCAAACCTTGCACATCGAAGGCTTTGTTTATGCTCGTGTGCCGCTGTGTTGACACTGTGACTCAGGTCTGTTCAGTACGTCTGACAGTTCAGAGTTTCTGAGTGTATTTAACTTTGGCTTTAATGGTTAGTCTGTCCTGAGACTTGCTGCTTGTAAATCTCTCTGAGTGAAGCTGCACCTTATATACTCTTGCAGTCTATTTGTGTCAGTCTTCCATGTCTTTACAAGTTAAAAGAGGTGTAAATATATATTTTATACTAAAAATGTACAGTAGAGTTTATCCAGTGGAGAAAAGGATTGAGTTGATATTCAGGTGCAGTATGTTCTCCACTCTTTCTTTTACTAACCTCATACAGAAAAACAATAATCTTAAGTGTGACGAATGTGGACTGTTTCGTACAGCAGAAGCAGATGTGACCATAATTTCCTGGGTTTATCAGTTTGCCCGCAGGTGCAGAAAATTTCTTTGAAAAGGAAAAAATGTCCCTCTTGTTTTTTTAAAAAAAAACATCCTTCTATCTGTGTTGCTGTCTTGATACTTTCAGAGAGTTTGCGTGGCGCGACCCGGAGCTAACGGAGGTAATCCACATGCTGCAGCACCATTTCCCCTCCGTCCAGGCAAACGCAGCTGCTTACCTGCAACACCTGTGTTTCGGTGATAATCGAATTAAGAATGAGGTGGGTGTTGAACCACTGAGCACACATGAAGTCTTATTACACTGTAACTTCTCATGAATGTTACACTTTATTCACATTTTTAACTCTTAAAATAAAGTTCAAAGGGAATCTTTGTAATGTAGGGGGTTTGTTTATTTCTGTTGTTTTTTGACTTGAATATTTTTAAAAATTCATTAGGACAATTACATTAAATATTTACTGTAGATTGTTTAGATTTAGCTTCAGCTTGTTCTGGTTGTTGTGACTGTGCGTTTCCAGTTATCCTGTTCAGCAGGAGAATATTTGTGGCATTAAAGTCCAAAATGTCACTGTTTGATTTTAAGAAATAGGAGGAGCAAAAAATCTGGAGGTATTTTGTGTTTTTTAGATGCCAAATATTGATGTTTTTTGTTCTTATGTTCATCTCTTTTTGCCTCCAATTTCCCCTGGTTAAACCTTATTCTATAGACATAAATAACACGACTTTTTCATCTTATTTGTGTTTGTTATTAACATGTTTCACAAGTTTAATCATTTATCACATTAATAAATTAATGACTCTTTAATATAAATGTTAATACAGCCTAATTTTTTTGCACAATCTCATCTTTGTAATCAGGTGTGTCGACTGGGAGGAATCAAACACCTGGTGGACCTGCTTGACCACAAAGTGGTTGAAGTCCAAAGGAACTCGTGTGGAGCTTTGAGGAACCTCGTTTATGGTAAAGCGATGGACGACAACAAGATCGCCGTTAGAAACGCAGGCGGTATCCCAGCTCTGCTCCGCCTGCTGAGAAAGACCGTGGACGCAGAAGTACGGGAGATTGTTACAGGTTAGTCAGCATGCGGGGAGTGTGTGTCTGTGTGTGTGTCTGTATACACTGGTGAGTGACACTATAGACACGATTGACATCGTCTGTTTTGAAGCTGCGTGGTTTTCTTATGTGTAGCTTCATGTTTTTACTGTTTCTAATTGGAAACTCTCTTAACAGTTGCTTGTACTGTGGTTGCTGAACTTTGCTGTAGATGTTATTTATTTAGTTGACGGCAGGTGGATCATTAGATATCAACTCTTACAGCTCAATTTATCAAATTGTGCCAAAAAACACTACAATCAACCTCTGATAAAAGATAAAGCCAATAACATTCTTGATTTAAGGCACAGAGAAAGAACATTTAAACCCCCAAATTAATTATTTCTAAGACCTTAAAATAAATATTTAAGAAGGTAAAATTTCAAAACTCTTTGTTGATGAGTTTCCAGGACTAATTAGGTTGATAATCGGATCAGTTTGTCTACAATAGTCCGTGGATTCTACTGTTGTTCAGCTGCGCGCTTGTGTGAGATCCATTTTATTCGTACGGAGGGATTTTAACCCCTTCATCTGACATGATTAGGTCTCTAAATATATTTGTGTTGTTGTTAGCTCAGAGGTGAAGGAGGTTTTTCTGGGATTCATCTTGTAAGGTCTCCTCTGAGGTTCAGTATGGATCTGGAAACTACAAGGAGCTGTTCATCTCCAGACCTTGTGATCTAGTTGGGGTGGATCAAGTTAGAAAGTCACAAAAGCTTTATGGAACAAGCCCATTTAAAGAGGCCTTTCCATTAAAAACGGTTTTTCTGAGGTTTCTGTTGAATATTTTAGCTCCACAGGTGTTCTTACCTTCATAGTGGGTGTGAAAACAGGTCAACAACTTCTCTTTCAGTTTTTATCTCTCAAACTGCGCAGGTGGTGATAAAACCCGAGTTTTCCCGAGATTCAACGGCCTGTATCTGTTTCGTCACAACTCCTTTGTTCGTTAGTATTCATCAGCTCCCACGATGGAAACCACTCGTAGCATGCTGCTGGCTAAAAGCTGTTAGCATAACGTAGCAAACAGGAAGAGCGTATGTGTGATGTTACCATGCGCAACGGGGCAGGAAACAGTATACCTTGCTCTCATAGGCTAGTTTGTTAGCCAATCTGAGTCCAGCAAATTCGAATAATGAATATGAACGAGCTGCTGCTCAAAGCCTGACAGAACGAGCCGACAGTTTGAAAGGTCTGTTAATCAGTGTTTCCTGACGTTTTTTAGATATAAAATGTTTCATATTACTAGTTAATACTTAAGAAATAACCACAAAGTCCTGAAATTTGTATGAAATGGCCTCTTTAAATCTTCAAAAACAAATAAAAAAAAATCTTAAAATCAATCCTAAACTGTTCAGGCAGCCAGTGCAGTAAGGGGTTATATGGTCACGCTGCAATCGGCCAATCAGTGACATCCCAATGCCAACGTAGAGTCTAACACAATAATCAAATTAGGATGTTTAAAAAGCATGAGTGACTTCTTCAAGATCACTAAATGAAAAGAAATGACTCCTAAATTTTTGACGGAAAGGTTCCATATAATTGCCCAACATGCCAGCGTCCAGAGGGTTGTGAGTTCTGTAATAAAAGACTTCAATCTCACATGATCTTCATTTAGTTTGAGATGAAATGAGTTGTTTGTGTGTTCAAACCCTGCAAACAGGATCTAAATCCATGTTGTTTTGGATCAGGGTGGAGCTCTACTGAAATAAGCAAGCCAAGACATTTGGCTCCCAGGTGGCTGAGTCAGCTGTTTGTGCTGAACTCCAGCCTCGTTTATAACATGGTCTCAGGTTACAGTCTGTTAGTCTCCTGGGGGGAAAGAACAATACAGTCAGAGTATAAACACAATCATTTTGTATTAACTGGGAAGAGATTGTTTTTAGCTCTATCAGTCAAGTGTATATTTATTTAGCTTAACCCACATCAAAGGAGAAAATAATCAGCATTTTTTAAAAGAGCATAAATGTGTCTCTGCTCACGTTTGGGTCTAAAATGTCTGTTTTCATGTGATTTATTCTTGCTCACGGTAAGTGACTGTAATGTCAGCTCTCTTTCAGTTTTCCTCTTTCATCCTCGTTTCAGAAAGGCTGCTGTTGCTAATTGGTAGCACAGACCTCAGGATGGGGAACAATTTGAAAAGGTCAGCAGTACTGCATCACCTTTGGTTAATTACAGCTGATGAGAATCCACACAAAGAGCTTTCAAGGGTATTCCACAGAGCGGGGAGAAATCATTCACTCTTTCACGGCTCCTTTCCATTTAAAAAAGCAAAGTTTGTGCAGAAGTTGGTAATTAAACTAAAAGACCTCTAATCAGTGTGGTCAGAGAGAATTTTGGAGGCTGAACAGTTGTTAAAACCTTTGGACATCTGTTGACTCTGCCAGGAGGTCCAGGTGTCATCAGTACTATCTGAGAGGAGAGGCGACCCATGCTTGAGGTCAGAGGTCATTTTCTGTCTCCTCTCCTTAACGTCCTTGTCTACCAGCAGCAGCTTTGGTTTCTGCACCAAACACAGTGGAAAAGCTCACTGTTCTTTCTTTAGCTCGCTCACACATGCTCAAACTTGTTAGATTTTACATCTTCTCCTATTTTGGATAGACTTTTCTTAGCAAACTCAGCTGCATGTCTGAACGTGGTTTGATCCAATCAAAACACCAGAAACCAAGTTTACTGTTTACACTGATACCAGCAGAGCTGCATCTGCTCAGTAGATTCCAGGGACCAGGATGAAATGCTTTTTTCAGATAAAAAAATCTTATTTGATTTAGCATAAAACTAGATATAACTATGATCCTTAAAGCGCTGACTTCAACTCAATAAAAGAGAAAATTTCTCAAAGCATTTCCCCAAGCACACACCGAGCTGATTCTCAGGTTTAGTTCATGCTGTAGTGACAGATTTCTAGTTTAACTCCTCAATAAATTGAGCAGGTTTGATCCATCTGCATCACACTTTGATGGAATGGAGCGACCTCGTTTTATCTTCACCAGATGAAATCAATTATATAATGATCTGTAGTTTTTAAATTAAGGTTGCTTAAAATAAACACTTCCCATTCTGGGAATCTGTCAAAGTCTTTCATTGAATGTGTCAAGATCAAAGTTGTATTAAGCACCTTTAGATATTTCTACACTTGGTTCTAAACACACAATTATAACTGTTGCTCTACTGCATGTTTCCAATTAAGTTTCTAAAATGATCATCTTCTTCCAAGCAGAAATATTCAGAATAACACTAGCAGAGTGAAAGTCTGTACTGTCAGAACAAATTAATGGTACATAAATGTCCAGTAAGGATCTGCACCAGACACTTTATAAAGACAACAACACACCCCATTGGACTTTTTGAAGCTTCAAAAGAAATAAAGCTTTAAATCAATCCCATCTTTACTACCCAGTCACTTACTGGCTAATAAAACACAGCAACTTTCAAATGGAGTGCTTTAAATGAGTCATGGCTCACTCAAGACTGGCACAGACACCTGGCCTCCCTGAGAGACACTTATCATGAGGACTTCAGCAGAGCTCTTTGCTCTGCTCTCATATGCATTTGCACTGCTAGTCTTGATGTTTTCTTACAGTAGATGCACAAAAACTAACAACATGTGATGTTGAACCTAAAGAGAAATTGCAAAAGAAGCAGAAATTGTTTTATTAAATGCAAAGTCTGCAGCTCCTGAGACATTGGGAATGGTCAGTTACAGACCCCCAAGCACATCCAAATCACTGAGTCAATGGTCATTTTTACACGTCAGTTGGAGTTCATCGATGTCCTTCTGAAGCTGCAACTGTTCCTTTTTGGACCAAACACGGACAGTATGTTGCGTACTTGCATGTCGTGAGCTGGCATCTGAGAACCAGCTATGTTTCGGGAGTATTGTTGTGATGTTGATGTGCAAAGTAGCAGGTGGCAGCTGGCATGATGACAGAATCTGTTGACATCTCAAATGGATCTACTCCTGTGTTTGACATGACATCCTTGTACAGCAAAGCCTCATCAGGTCTGGTGTTAGGCCTGCCTAAAAGTAGTTTTGCTTGTGATATTGTCTTCTTACTGCAAAAAATGCAGATAAAAACAGAATGCAATGATTAGCAAATCTAAAAAAAAACATATTTCATAGCTCATTTTAAACATATCTATAAGAAAAAAGGTGGAACAGAGGCAATAAAAGGCTCAAAAAGTAATTTGCACAGTTCAAAAACAACTAGAGGATCATTTGACAAGTAATCACGGTATGAGCAGCAGCTCAGTAACATAACTTGAGTATAAAAAATAATATTTCAGAGAAGCAGAGCCCTTCAGATGTAAGAACAGGCAGAGGTTCACTAATCTGCAGCAAACCATGTCTAAAAACTGTGGAACACTGAGAAAAATGTTCCTTGTCATAAAATTGTGAACAATTAGAAGATCCCACCATCTACAGTGCATGATATAGTCAAGAGATTCAGAAAATTAAGAGGAACCTCTGTGTATAGCTGGATGCTCCATACAGCCACATAGAGGTTTGAGCAACAAATGTTCCATTTAAACATCTTGTTCAGGGAAGGTCTTGCACATTTCAGCAAGACGATATACTGCATCATCACAACAGCATGGTTTCACATGAGAAGAGTCTGTGTGCTGAACTGACCTGTCTGCAGTCCATTGAAAGGTTTTGCAGCTAGAATCTTGCATAAGATAAGAACTGGACGACACTCTCCTAAAACTCCAGCAGCTGGTCTCCTCACTTCCCAGATGTTTAAAGGAAGAGGGGATGCTTCACGGTGGTAAACGGCACCTTGTTCCAACTTTATATAGATGTGTTGCTGCATCACATCCAAAGTGAGCAAATATTTTCAACAAATGGTCAAATAGGTTGTTAATGTTCTACTGGGAATAAAATATAACTTAATGAGATTTGTTATTCATTGTATTCTGTGTTTATTTACATTTTGAACAGCACACCAATATTTTTGGAATTAAGTTTGTAATAAAAATATTTAATTTGCTCAAACACAAAGTTTCAAATGGACCAGTAACATTAGAGACTCAACAGTTCCTCTACAAGTTGTTTTTTCTGCTTATTGACCTGGTCGAGGACAGCAGGCTGCAACTTTCATGATACAGAGGGAAGCAGATGTTACATTTCCAACACATTTGTGTACCACAATATATAGTGGGCTGTGGTTCATTATGTGTCCCACTGCAACTGTAACAAACCACCAACATGAACTTCTATCAGTTTCCATTTTCTTTAGATGCTGGTAGCTCCTGCACTGTTAGTTACAACAGTAATAAAACCAGTGGCATGTTGGTACATTTGGCACATGCAATTTATAAGAATTCTGTCATTAAAAACAATTTAAAATAAAGTAAATTTAGCAAGTTATATATGAGATAAAACAGTCAACAAGCAGCACAACATGGCACGATTTCTCTTTATGTTAAAATTGACTTCACTTCCTGCAGTTCCACCAAATAGTTGCTACAGAGAGTTAATACTGTGTATGAACAGACCACTTTTCATACACAAATATACTTATAGTTTAAATTTAGTCACAAATGGCAGGTGAATGTCAGGACCTGTTACATTTGATCCACGTCACATCATCAACAACAAATGGCTCTGCGTGCCTGTAAGAACTAACCACCACCTTAATATTCTCATCACTGTATCTCTCTGTTGTCTAATTTTGTGTGTGTGATGAAAAGAAAACCGCAAACTTAGGATAATATTTACACACACAGACGCACAAACACGCAGGTTCGAGTCCATCTGACTGTCAGATGTGACTTATGAGTTTTTTCTCCTGGTGTTGCACCACTGACAGGACTGTCAGTCACACCTCAGTAATTCCTGCGGTTGATTTCTCTGGAACGCTGCCTCCGCAGGACCGATCACATATCCTGCAGAGAACATTCATTCCTACAAATTGCTGTTTGAGTGGGTGTGGAGGAGCGTGCTGGAGGGGGGGGGGGCTGTGGATTGAGTGGATTGTGAAGTTGAAAGGCTCAAAGTTGGGTCAGCAGGGATGAAAGATTTATTCCTGCATCACTGGTCCCGTTTGAAGACGTCTTATTTTTAGTGTCGCGTGAAGAACAAACACAGACTTGAACGCCTTTTTATTATGTATGTGTCACCGTCTCGATTAGGGGTGAGACGCCATCCCACCTGATGCTTTGCTTTTTGGCATGCACAGAAGGATATGCTGCATATTTGAACTGTCAAGCATACAGTATCGTCTGCTTTGTCACAATATGAAGTGAAGTAATAACAATTCACGTCAGGCATTAATAGATTTTGAAACATTTATGGATGATGATAATTAAAATCATTTATTAAATGACTTGCAGTAGTGGAGACACTGAGTCTGTGGGATAATTTTCTGGAAAGCTTTTTGCCAGAAGTGTCTCAGTTGGGCTCCTGGGTCCTATTATAGACTTTTATCATCTCAGTTGCTTCAAATAGAGTGAAGGAGGAACGTGCTGAGAGAAATAAACAGCAAAGCGGATAAAGAAGATGTATTTCTGAATGAAATCCATCGAAAAAGACAGAGTTCAGCATGAAAACACGCCCTGCTCTAGTGGTCGTGTTCTGCATTTACAAACCAATCTGAGCAAGTCGTTGGACATAAAGAAACATATCCGACTGCAAACACCCTTTCTTACGTGCCCCTTGAAGGTTTGCCATGGCAGAATTTTAAAGTGGGAGCTTCATGTTTATTCCTGAAATGTTACAGTACAGTCAAGCTTGTGCAGCTTTATCCTCCTGCAAGGATACAGTTACTCCGCCGAAGTCGGTATAAGCCCAGCAGCCAGAACCATCTAATTAGATGAACATGTTACATGCTGGCTAATCCTCGACAGATGCAGCATCAAAGGCTGTCAGGAACTGTACATGATTATCAATGGTTACCAAAAGTATATTTGAACTGAGTGAAATGATGGTATAATTTCTGCAGACTTTATATTTCATTTCAAACGACTAAGCCATATGGATCTCTGCCTCATCCTTTTTTTTTCTATTTCAAGTAATAATCTGTGCCTCACAGCAGATGAAATTTGATGGAAACCAATGATGTTTTGATAATAGAGCAGTGGTTTCATCAGAAAGAATAGTTTCCTTCAGGCTCCATGTTTGTGAGTCTGTGTGTTTTTGGGCACACCCTCGTAGAATGTGCCTCTTGCAGGTTGTTGTGTGTTTTTTTTTTTCTTTTGTTTTTTTTTTTTTGGGTTTCCCTGACTGCACATGACAGCTGAGGTAACGAAACATTTGTGTGTTTGCCTCCTCAGGGGTGCTGTGGAACCTGTCGTCGTGCGACGCCGTTAAGATGACAATCATCCGGGACGCCTTATCGACTCTGACCAACACTGTGATCATCCCTCACTCTGGATGGAGCAGCTCCACCTTCGACGACGACCACAAGCTGAAGTTTCACTCCTCCCTCGTGCTGAGAAACACCACTGGCTGTTTGAGGTGAACCACCTGATGATCACACTGGACACTAGCGCCCTCATGTGGACACTTAATGCTATTACATCTAACAGAGGACACGCTCTGACTCTTCTGTAAATAACAACATAATTATTGTTTTAGAAGAATAAAACTAGAGTAACTCATTACAGGAAGCAGAATCGCATATATTTTTTTAAACTACATAGCTGTGGATGCTGGAGTTGTAAAAATTATTATCATTTGTCTTTGATACTATCTCAAAGTCTAATATCAAAGTCCAGCTTCTCTCCTTTTGGTTTCTCTTTGAAGAAATTGTGCAGTGTGTTAATGAGAGACAGTAAGCTGAACCCAGTGTGTTTTCATGTGTGCATCCCTTTGTTTGTGAACATGTAGGTGTAGTTGATGGTTTCGGAATTTAGCTAGAAAAGTACTGCAGTTACTTCAGTGACGCTAACTAAACACACACACAGTATTCATCTAACATTGTCTGGGAATAACAAAGTCCAGGTTCTGCTTTCAAGTAGCACATAAACACAGCTGTCAGTGTGTTTGTTTTTTGGAGCAAACTGAATACCAAATGTGTGTCTGTGTGGTTTTTGAAAGGAATCTGAGTTCAGCTGGAGAAGAGGCCAGAAAACAAATGCGTACTTGTGAAGGTCTGGTTGACTCACTGCTGTACGTCATCAAAGCCTGTGTAAACACCTCTGACTTCGACAGCAAGGTGTGCCCCACACACACACACACGCACGCACACACACACACACACAAAGGAAATCTGAGAAAATACCACATTTCTGTGTGCAATTTAATGATCATTTAATAAGTTACAAGCTGATACAAGTGAAAATAAAAGGTTTCTTAATGCAGCCATCACATCTTTTCACCTGTGAGGCAGATTTATTGTCTCATGAAGTGAGAGTTTATCTGGAACCTCCAACCAGCTCAGACGTTCCACCTTCCTATTATAAATAGAACTTCCTTTTTAATCTTCCTAGTTTTTTTTTCTTCTTATTGGATCTTCCAGATTGTAGAGAATTGTATTTGCACTCTGAGGAACCTGTCATATCGCCTGGAGCTGGAGATGATGCCGTCTCGAC